>APFE030440258.1:183121-204412 GCA_000404065.3 Pinus taeda | reverse complement strand
ACTTAAACATTGACACAAGCATTAGGGATGATCAAAACCAAAAGGATGAACTAAACACAAGTATATCAGCTGAAACACCAGATAGGATATTACATCCTACAACCTTTGACCCTGCCAATTTACAGAAACTAAAGATAACAGATCTTGATGAAGTTAGTGAGGAAGAAACATAAGTAATTCAGTTAAAAGGCAATTTCTTGCCTACAGGTCTTGCTCCTTTAGAAGACATTTTTTATTCAAATGATCTCTCTAACAAACCAAAGATGCAACCCATCAATGGAGAAATAGAGGAGTGTAACATTGGGACCATTGAAAATCCCAAAATGATCAAGCTTTCTAGAACCTTACCTCCTGATAAGAAATCAGAATATATCAAACTGTTCAAAGAGTTCCAGGATGTGTTTGCTTGGAGCTATGAGGACCTTAAGTCCTATGATACTACAGTTATCCAGCACACAATACCCCTGAAAGAAAACCAAAAACCCTTTAAACAGAAACTGAGAAGAGTTAATCCAGTACTTCTTCCCCTAATAGAAAAGGAAGTAAAACGAATGTATGAAGCTGGGATCATTGCTCCCATAAGGTTTTCTGAATGGATTTCCAACCTTGTACCTACAAGAAAGAAAAGTGGGGAGATAAGACTTTGTGTGGATCTGAGAAATTTAAACAAAGTCTCTCTCAAAGACCACTACCCCTTGCCAAAAATGGATCACATCTTACAAAGGGTGGTGGGAGCTTCAAGGATCTCATTATTGGATGGCTTCTTAGGATTCAATCAAATCTTAGTCCACCCAGATGACCAAGATAAAACTGCCATCACCACACCTTGGGGAACTTTCAAATATTTGAAAATGCCTTTTAGACTCAAGAATGTTGGAGCCACATTTCAAAGGGCAATGGATATAGCCTTTTCCAAAGAAATCCATGATTTCTTAGTCATATACCTTGATGATCTAACAGCCTTCTCAAAATCAGACCAGGAGCATTTAAAACACCTCAGACAAGTGTTCTTAATTTGCAGAAAGTATGGCATTTCCTTGAACCCAAATAAATCACTATTTGGCTTGGAAGAAGGCAAACTCATTGGTCATATAATTTCAAAAGATGGCATAAGAATTGACCCTGATAGGATTCAAGCTATACTGCAAGTACCCCATCCAAGAAACATCAATGAATTACAAGCCTTTTTGGGGAAGATTAATTTCCTAAGAAGATTTATTCCTAACTTAGTTGAGCTGATAAGATTGTTGAACAATATGCTCAAGAAAGATGCCAAGGTCAAATGGACAATTGAGGCTAAACAAGCTTTTGAAGAAATCAAGATAGCCCTGACAAAACACCTGTGCTTACAAGCCGTAGTTTTGATAGAGACTTTATAATCTTCTCCTTTGCCTCTGAAAATAAAATTGTTGCTGTCCTACTGCAAAAGGATGACTTGGGATGTGAAAAACCTATTGCCTTTTTCAGTAGAGCCCTTAGGGATGCCCCACTCAAGTACAAAATCATGGAAAAGCAAGCATATGCCCTGGTAAAAGCCATAAAGATTTCAGAGTTTACATCCTATACTCTCACATAATTGCATATGTGCCCAATGCAGTAGTCAAAGATATCTTAACTCAAGAGGGAATGGAAGGCAAGAGGGGCAAATGGATTGCTAATATTCTGGAATATGATATAGAAATCAAACCAACAAAACTTATAAAAGGACAAGGGCTAGCTAAACTAATGACTAAGACTAACTTTCAAGCCCTTGACATCAATGAACTGGATAACGAATAGGAGATGGCGACTCCACAGATCAATCAAGCCTTTCTACAATCACCTTGATATGCTGACATATGTTTTGTACTATTAAACCTGCAAACTCCTCCAGGGTTATCCAGAACCAAGAACAAATTTCTAAAATTGAAGGCTGCAAAATTTTGTATCATAGACAATGTTTTATTTTGGAAAAATCATGAAGGTGTCCTGCTCAACTGCCTGACTTCAGATGAAGCTGATAAGGTCCTTAGAGAATTTCATGCAGGAGACTGTGGAGGGCACTTATATTGGAAATCCACAGCTGATAAAATCCTGAGGGCTGGATTTTATTGGCCCTCCCTATTTACTGATTCAAAAAAGTTTGTGATGTCATGTCATAAATGTCAGATCTTTGAAGGGAAGAAAAAGTTACTTCCCTTGCCCCTCAGGGCCATTTCAACTGAAAAACCATTTCAACAATGGGGCTTAGACTTCATTGGGGAAATTCACCCTTCATCCTCAGGCTAGCATAGATGGATCCTGACAGCTACTGATTACTTCACCAAATGGATAGAGGACATACCTTGTAGAAAAGAAAATGATTCAATTATCATACAATTCCTAGAAACCAATATCTTGTCTAGATTTGGCTGCCCAGAGAAAATCATAACAGATAATGCAGCTGCCTTTAAATCCAAGAAAATGATCAGCTTCTGTCACAAATATCATATCACCCTAGTTCATTCAACAGCCTATTACCCTCAAGGAAATGGCCTAGCTGAGTCCTCCAATAAAAGCCTAATCAACATCATTCAAAAGGTCTTGGAGGAGAACAAAAAAGAATTTGCATAAGAAGCTGGTAAATGCACTATGGGCAGATAGGTTGACCACTAAAAGATCTATTGGTACTAGCCCATATGAGTTGGTATATGGCCTAGAAGCTGTGTTCCCATCATCCCTTGGGATCCTTGTGATCAAATTGCTGCAGGAAATACAGGCTGAACCCAATGATATCCAGAGAAGGATCAATCAAACAATTCACTTACAACAAACAAGGGAAGAAGTGTATCATAGAACCCAGGTTCTACAGGAAAAGCTTAAAAAGGTGTTTGACAAAAGAACAAAAGCTGAAGACTTTTTCATAGGCAACAAAGTATTGAAATGGGATTCTAGGAGGGAAGACAAAGGAAAGCATGGCAAGTTTGACTTTCTGTGGAAAGGGCCATTTGTAATTCAAGTTGTGTAAGGTAACACTACCTTCTTTCTCAAGAGTCTAGATGAGTCAAACAATGATGAAGGCCCGGTGAATGGGAGAATTCTCAAGCACTACTATGATACATGAGCATAGGATAGCCCCATATTATACATAAATGTCTATATTTTCAAGCATTTTTTCTTTTTACAGTAGATATATAGAAGAGAAACTACAATAGATTTTGAAGAATGATCAGCAAAACCATATCAAAATGACATAGATACTTGAAAAAGCTCAAATGAACAGAAGTGAGCAAGGTCTTCAGAACAGAAAACCAATGATAGGCAGTGATACATGTTAGCAAGTCATGAAATGTTAATTCTTGCTCTAAAGAGGGCATGAGGCACTGCATACCATCTCACTGGCTGCAGATCAAAGGTGGAAATACTGGAGCAAATTCACTACAGTGAGAAGAAGAAAATAAGGCCATTTGACTTGTTGTTCTTGGATTTCCACCAGGAAAAGCCATCCCCAAGTGGAGCCACTCTTAGGTTCCTATACGAATAGGTTTCATCTTTCATGATTGACAGTGGAAGGGCTAAATATGTTCATCATTGTAGGTTGCAAAGGTTCCATATTTTGTGTACATGCTATAAAAATTAAAAAATGAAAAGAGGGTATGCCTTAAAAGAATAATCAAAAGGCAAGAAAATCAAGTGGTAAGAGAAAGTGAAATGAACCCCAAACTAAAGACAGGAAAGTGCCAGTCAAAATGCCACTACTAGCTTTTGGGCAGTATCATGCTCTGCAAATACTGCTGCTAATCATACTTGATGGATGGCCCAATAATCTAAACTGGACCATGCCATGGTTAAATTTCTTGCTGCAGAACAGAGAATGTTCCCTGACCAAACAACTCAATCTTGGCAGATGGCTAGCTAGGTAGAGAAATAAAGGTGCCCAACTGCTTAATCTGGGGCCTTGGAAGAAATAAGGGTGGGTTTTAGATAGGAGGGCATTCAAAAGAAAAAGAGGACAATCAGGGTCTTCTAATTCAAGTGCACCCACTTTAAATGAAGAAAAAATGTTAGGATTACTAGGATGAGTAAGTAGTGCAAGGTTGCAGAAATGGAGGGCCATCACCAATTGGCTTACTAAGTGCAAAAACTCATGCCGCTCAGGGTATTGGCATCAAAAGCAGAGAGTGGAGGACAAGCATTGGAAGCATGTCTAATTTACCCTATTTTCCCCCAAACTTCATTTTACTAACACCCCCAAGGGCCTTGGGATCTGCTCAAGTGTCCACTCCCTTTCCACTTCATGACAAACTACTGGGTCAAATCATGAAGTTCAAACATGAAAAGAAGCCACATTTTTTGTGTAAAAGATCTCTCTCATCATTTCATTTATCCTCAAATTCCTAAGTTAAGTTTTACCTCTTAGAACTTAGCTTTACCCCTTAATTCACCTCACAAAGCCATATTAACTACTAATGTACTATTTAGCTCCCTAACTTCCCCCCTTCCCTAATTCTATTAGAATCTATGGAAATTTTCCCAAAAAATATCTATAAATACCCTCCCCCTAGCATTATAGCTATATAACCCTTCCTTGGGGAAATATTAACCTATCTGGGGTTGGTATTAACCCCTTTGTCCCTAAATTATGGCTTCTTTGAAGAAACTATGGTTAAACCCCAAAAAATCTGAAACCCCGCCCTCATTAACCCATGTACCCTTTTTTCCGCCCGAATTTCATTTTTATTATAAAGTTTTTTAATAAAAACATTTTAATAAATTATGCGCCTAACCCTTAGAACCCATATCCTAAAGTTTTCTACCCCCCCGCACCCGATTTAATTAAAACCTATTTTAATATTGGGGCGGGTCCCCCTTACCTAACGCACCGTCACGTCATGATCGCCGCCCACCGCACGATCGTTGATCCCACCCATCTAACGGTGGGTGGTCATTCTCATAGGAGAACCGCCCGACATTTTGCATCCGGGGGATGGGCGGTATTGCCGCCGTACCCCTGCCACGCGTCGGCCTCCCACGGTGTTCACTGCCCCCCCGCTCGATACCACTTACCGCCCTCAGGCCTTCCAGGGAAACCACTTACCGCTTCCTCCTTGCGCTGACGTCACGCCCCCGTCAGCGTGATGTCACCCCTCCTTGCTAGCACCATGCCTCCACGTCGCATCCATGTCACCCGTCAGCCCGTCCACCCTGCCACCATGTCACTGCCACCTGGGCACCCACATCAGCTGCCACGTCACCCATCAGTACCCGGGCCCATGATAACGTCAGCATGACGTCATCACCAAAAAGGCGCCAATATGCCAAAAATGCATAAAAAGACGAGAATTAGTCGTTATTGGTCATTATTACGCATAGTTTCCGGAGCTCCTCTGCATGAGAAATCGACGTGCAACGGTCAAAACGCCAAATTAACTCGCCAAAGTTGCTGCTGCCTCCATTGTCAATCCAAGCACCTGCAATTCGTTCAGTTCAAAAGCCTCCTTCGCCATAAAAACCAGGTATTTGCTGCAGGCGTCCTCTTTACCCACTGTTCTCTTTTGCATCCTAATTTCCTGCATAAGAACTCTGTTAAAAGCTCCCCATTGATAAATTGACCACTGAAACTTTCTTAAGAAGCCAGTGAAACCCCTGCGCGACAAAAAATCTTGAAGAAACCCGTGCCCCTTTGTAAAAGTCACCACAAAAGCAATTGAAGGAGCCGAGCTACCAGCTTGAAAACTAATTTAGTAGTTCCCTCACCCCTGCTAAAAGAAATTCCCTGCAAGTAACCAGCTAATTAGCTCAACACACTCTGGTTCTTCAAAACAGAGTGCCCCACAGTTCATTAAGCCTGTAAAAGCCTCCTTACACTGCCAAGCTGCTCACTGCAAAACAGAGATTAGCAAGCATTCCTCAGCATTTGTATCAAGCTTGAAAATCCAGTAAACATCCAGCTAAAAACCAGACAATGGCCACTCCAGCTACTCTGGATGTAGCTCCTGTGAATCCACCTAGCAAAGAACTGGAAGCTATGCCACTGGTGGACAGTGATGCCCTCATTACAGACTTTGTGGTAGAGAGGAATCACTTACAAACTTATTTCCAGCTAAGAAATAGTCACTTGGACAACAGTGACCTGTATGGCATCTGGGAATCCAATCTGCCCACCTACTTCCTACCTTCTGTGAACATTTTCCCTGAAGTCATCGACCTCTGTGCAGAAAATTATGACCAGAAACTCAGAACTGTGAAGTCTCCATCTGGTAGCATCCTCTTTTATATAACACCAGATTCCATCAAGCAAATGTTGAACTACAAGCAGACCCAGCTGTTATAACCCTTCTCCATTAACTACTTGCTAGATGAGGGCTCTAAGCTCTCTAGCATAGACATTGCTGCAATAGCCAAGAAATTCATGAAGGCAGATTGCCAACCTTCTGGGCCACCTCCTTTTTCTTATGCAGATTTCAATGAAGTTGGCAAGATGCTGGTAGATATGCTAACCTCTGTGTTGGGGTTCACTACAAATGAGCATGTTGATCTAACTGTGCTGGTCATGTTGTCTGCATATAGCCTTGTGAAGCCCCCTTCTATGAAGTACAATTATGCCAAATATATTGCTAATAAGATACATGATCAATTGTCAAGACTGAAGAGGGAGGCAATATTTAAGTATTCCTCATACATCTACCACCTATTCTTGTACTATCAAACAAATTGCTTCCAGTGCCCAATCAAGAAGCTAGACCCACAGGGAGAAAGGAGGTCTGTCATCTTCTGGTCTTTAGTCTTCCATCAAGTCCAAAATTCTCCCTACTCATACTGTGAATTTATTGACCAGTTTGTGAATCCAGTCACATGCCTCTTAAAGAGGACCCCTCCTATCTGATTGTCCAAGGATATGTAGAAAATCTTGCAGCTATCTAGGAGTTACAAGATAGGCGATTGGTACTTGTACCAAAATCACACAGTCATCAGAATCTATGGTTGTGAGCTCTATCCCTACAGGCTCCCAAAATATGTGCCTATGAGGCTATTTACCCTGGAATACTACATACAACTTATAAACTCTGATCTGACACACTTCCACAGTGCCAAGAAGAAAGCCAACCTAAAGTTCAGAGACCACCTAGGCCCATTTGTCATGAACAAGAAAGATGGTTGGCAAGAAGCTGATCAAATATTAGGGCAATAACTCAAACTCAAAAGAAGCTTTCTGGTGGGTCCCTTATGACCTTGAAGGTTTCATCAGTGCTAGGAGGGTCAAGTATAGGCTGCTAGCCTATAAGCATTTCCCATACCCACAAATACAACACTTTACCAACCAAGATGAATGGGTACCTGAATCAATAGTAGAGGAATTAACTCAGGAAGAAAAAATGGAGCAGACTGTGAAAGATTTGGAAAAAACTCTTGACTTGGATTCTTGTCAACAGGTTGTTCAAACAACCAGTCCAAGTAGGAGAAGGCACTTCTACTGCTCCAGCTGTACAGGACACCCAGCAAGCTCCAACAATAACAACTACAGCAAAGGGAAAGGAGAAGATGGATGAACAACAACAGGTAGAGACAGGGCAGCCCAGCACATCAAAGGATCAGCAATCAGGGCAAGCCCCTTCAGAGCAAACTGAACAACCCCAAATCCCAATTTTGCAGACTCCTCTCAATGGTGAGAGAGGAAAAAAGAGAGACAGAGAGGAGGTCACACCTCCAACAGGGTCATCACAGCAACCAGAGGCCAAAAGGACGAGGATATACCCTGAAACAGAAGAAGGAGACATCAGTGAAGAATGGGCAGAAAGCCACAACAGAGAAAGGCAAACAAGCCAGCAGACTGCCACAAGCTCATTTCAGCTAGAACAGGCCCAACAACATACCACAGAGGTATCCTCCTCAAGACAACAGGGCAAGAAACCAGCTGCAGTCAAAGAATGCTTCATAAAGATCAAGGCACAAAATGAATTGGTGAGAGTGTAGCTCTATGAGAAATTATTGAAGACAACTCTAGCCAAAAAAAAAAGATTGATGGTTGCCTATGATCTGAAGGAAGAAAAAATGATCTTCACCCATCTGAAGCCTAAAGTCCCACATCCAAAGACCCCAGCAGATTACTACAAAACAAACCTGGAGGTCTTTTCCAAAGACATACACCCCATGGATCAGATTGAGCTGCACAAACAGACTGGGGAAATGGTGTATGCAAAACTTGCTGACAAGGCAATGCTGGCCCATCAGCTAAAGGAAGCCCTGAAGAACAAAAACAGACAACTTGATTTTGAAAGGCTGTCTTCCTCTGCAAAGGACAATAGAATAAAGACTCTGGAGGACATAATAATTGATTTGGGACATGACCCAAAGGATCCAAAGGGTGTTAGAGCCCTTATGAAGAAGAAAGAGGATGACATTGCTGCACTAAGAAGGCAGGCAAAATTGCCTCCTACCATTCACCCTCAAACAACAGAACTTGCACAAGAAAAGAAAGTAGATGATGCTATGGAGCTGTTTCTGGTAATGAACCAAAGAATATTACAAATGGAGGCAGAATTAGAGAAAGCACTGCAGGACAAGCAAGGGGAGTCAACCTCCCATCCCCCTCAAACATCAACAAATATTGGACCTGCCCCTCCCACACAAGCAGCAGCAGCCCCTCCTACTATTCCAGCACCTACCACAGCTACATCAGCAACAGGAGCAACAGCAGCAACAAAATCCAGCATGAGCATGGAGGAGTTGATGAAAGCTGTTAAAGAGCTTGAGACTCAGGTAACTGAAATAAATGATGCCAAGGAGAGACTGGCCAAGCTGGAGACCAGTTATGATAAATCAAAGATGACAGTAGCAGCGAAACAAAGAGAAATAAAGGCCTTAGAGGCCAAAGTAAAAAATCCGGAAAGTGAATTGCTGCTAGGTAAAACCCTAGCAGAAATAAAAAAGATTATTTGGGCCAAACTTGGCCAATCTATACAAGACCAATGGAGGTCCATTCAGGAAATTTTTGAGCAGGTTGAGCTGATAGATATGGCTCATGTGGAAATACAAAGAACCAGGACAGCCCTCGGAATAATGCCCGAGCAGGCCACCAGAATGATACATTTCCTCAATAACCGCACTAGAGAGGAACTGGCAGCTCTAGAAATAAGCAGCAGAACAGATACAATCCTGACAGCCAAAAAGGTACTGATCTTGAGGAATTGTACTCAAACTCTGGAGAGGAAATGTCAGGAGATGAAAGCAGAGATTGATGAATTTAGAGCAAAAATGACTATACTACAGGACAAAGGATTGCCAAGCCTAGTGACTGGCACATGACAGCTGCTGTCATATAATCAGTATATGAGAAGGATCAACAATTATGTTGAAAATCAAATAACAGCATCCAGCAGCTCTACAGAAGAAGCGGGGCCTCCCTCTGGGCAGTCTCTCTATGACAAGCTAGAAAATTTGTTCTTTATTGAACATGAAATAAATCATCTGTTTAAGGTTCCTCCAAACTTCTACAGACATACAGAGGCAGATGAAACACTAGTGAAAATGAGGAGGCATAAGCTACCTCCAGCTGATTGGTGGCAAGCAATGCTGGAGATTTTGCCCAAATAATGCCACTTTGCTTTTTGCCTTTTTTGAGAAAAATCAAAGTTTTCAAGTCACAGTACAGGTCAGCAGGCAGATCAGCACAGGTATCACAAGGAGCATCCGTACAGGTGACTCACCAACACACCCAGATAGCAGGCTCAATTAACGTAGAGTTAAATGCACAGCTACAACCCACTTTCCAGAGCCATAAAGTCAAAAGCTGTCTGACAGAAAGATGGCAGCCATCTCAGCATTAAATGCTATATTTATGTTTTCATTTACTTTTTGTAAGAGAGTTGGTGGTGCAATTTATTGCACAATAACTCTCTACTGAGATATATTGTACCCTATTTTTGTATATATATCCCCTCAGATAATGCATTGAGGGTCGGTTGTAGTGTAATTCTTTCTGAAGAGCTCTATTGTATTCTGGAGACAATTTTGATAATACAAATTGCTGATGGAGATTTCTGGTTCTTAAGCTATCTGAAGATGGAAATGAATGGCTCTGTTTAGTTGCAGAATTCCTGTGTCATTTGCTAAAGCAATAAGTTTCTCTGAACTGTGTATGTGTTTTCTGTGTATTCCATAATTCTTATGTTTCCATAATCTTAGTAAGTAGAGAAAAAGAATAGCCTAGGATTTGTTTTAAACACCCTATGCTCAATCTCTATTTCTAAATATGTTTTCTTTTAGATTAGCCATAGATATGAATTCTTAATTGCTCATGTCTGAATTAATTCTGTCATGGTGAATATTGTTTGAGAATTCTTAACTGCTCTTAAGCAATTCTTTCATGTTTCTTTATTTAGCATAGTGAAAGATTCTTAATTGCCTTTCACTCACTAATTTCATAATTTCATCAAAAAATCTGGTAAATTGTTTCACATATGCCTATCTTGCTCTGCAGCAACACTCTGCCTTCATAAATCTACTTTCAGTAGCACAAATACCTCAACTCCATTGCCCAATGGAACAAACTGTCCTATGATTTGTATCTCAATTCTATCTGAATTCACCAACCCACCAAATTCAAACAAGACAGTACACCATAACTAGCCTAAAAAATTCATCAACAAAGCTAAATTATAAAGAGAGAGCCCTCTCTGGTTGCAGGTAGGCTAGAACATGTAGCTAAAATATTGGTCAGTGGTTACCTCAGTCGTATTCCTTTTAGGAAGCAGGGAACAACCTGAGTGTTAACAACTCCAACAACTGCGACCTGAGTTTCATCTCTTGGATCAGATCACAAATATTTTTTCGTTGGCAGAGTAGTCTTTTTCTTTCTTTTTTCTCTTAAGCCTTTATTCAGGATGAAACTTCCAATAGTGAGTATCATCATGCCTTCTTTCTGACAATGAAGGCATGTCGTCTTTACTTCTTCTTCTATCTTCACTATGACAACCTTCTTTTTTTTCCTTTTCCTTTAGATTTTCCTTTAATAAACTTGGATGGTTTCTACTTCGCAAAATAATTATGCGCACTCTTTCCCCTAGATTCAAGATGAGTAGCTTGGACACATACTTCATCCAAATTAGTGGGATTAAATAAAAGAAGAATATGGTGATGATAACTATGTAATGCACCAAAATATTTTAAAATTGTCTCTAGAGAATCTAATGGAATATTTATAGCTAATTCCTTCTTCCTAAATTATTTAGTAAAAATTTGCACAATTTGTCCTTTTATTGGTCTCAAATTTCTCGATTCCATAATTGCTTTTTGACTATAAGAAATGAATAAAACTGCTTCTTTAATGCATTAGTAAATTCTCACCATGAAGAAATGAGCTTACCATTGTTTTTGATACCTTTTTGAAGTTTACTTTCCCACCAAATTGGCATTGTACCTTCAAGCCAAAGAGAGGCCAACTGAGTCTTTATCTCTTCTTCATCAATATGCTAAATAAAATAATAAAAATTCTATCTGTCAAATCCAATTATCCAATATTTCTACGTTAAGCTTGTCATTATATAGAGATAAGTCAATCTTAACATCTAACTTCAATAATGGCCTTTTTGAAGCAATGTTCTTATGAGGAGATGGTAGCATAGAGGAGGTGACAAAGGAGGAGGTAACAAAGGTCTCAAAGGAGGAGGAGAAAATAAAAGAAGAGGGGGCTAATCACCCTTGTTCTTTACTTGATTGGTGCCTTCTACTTTCTGAAGTCCTTTTTCTTTATAGAGATCTTCCACCTTTGAATGAAATGTAGTGAATGCCTCAAGAAAATCCAACTCATATTGAAAAGGATTCTCTTGTCTTGGTGAAGCCATCTATCCTCTTTGAGTGAAGCTCCCTGAACCCACTTCAAGATTATAACATTCAACTTTACCTTATCCCTTCTTAATATTATACCAATTAACCATTCACACTCAAAAACAAAATAAAACTAGCTCAACATGCTCTGATACCAAACTTGATCAGGATCTTTTATCGTGAACCTATAATTTATTAGACTTCAATAGAATGTGAAGTACCAAGCTTGAAAAAAGCTATGAAAATACAATAATCAAAATCAACAATTTTAGATAAAATAAAAGAACACAAATGAGATAGATAACATAGTTCACCTACTATGGGCTACGTCTCCGAGTCCGCTTCCAATGGAGTGGCCTCTTCAATTATGATGCAAAATGACTCAAATTACATAAATTCTCCAATATCTACATCTAGCTCTCCAATATGTATCTTCACAAAAAGTCTTTAAGAACCCCTCACAAAAACTCTCCTTTCAAAATTCTCCAAAAGGGAAAAAAGCTCTATGAGTTATCACAAAGAGTGATAATCACACTACATTGTCAACTGAGCTCAAACTTCTTTCATCAAAATAACCATTGCAAACCTAACTCTCCCTTTGCCACGCTTCAAAATGATAACTACTATATTACCAGCATAGAACAAGCCTTAAAAGAGCAATAATTCAGACTTTTTATACAAATCATGCTTATAGTGCAATGGAAATAACATTTTACATATATGGTGTTAGGGGTCCGCAACCCCGTGATCAAGACTGCAGAGGTTGTGACCCCATTTGTTGGCATAATATAAAAAATGGAACATATTAAGTTTTTGTTTAATAACCATATCATATCGTTGAACCCTTGGTGAAAAATCATAACCATATGGTAAATATGTTGTATAGCATTATAACAATAACTGTACCAGTTATAAATCTTAGTGGCCATACAAACTCTTTCACGTGTTGTATTTCCATATTTTGGTATATTGAAACTTGGGAACATTAAATATATACACCAACCATTCTATAATATAAGTTTCCATACCACATGCTCAGAGGTTTTTGGATTTGTTGGCAGTTATACAGAGGTCAAGGGGTCAAGCCTGTAGCCTCCCACTTTTGGAAATGCAGTTATAACATGCTTTATATATATATATTCGGCCACTTATCCTTTGAAAAACATTCGTGTCTCATTGGTGGAGCGCTTGGCTACTGCATCAGTGGTTATAGGTTCAAATCCCACTATCATCGATCTATCGAACCAACCCTATTTTTGGCATTCAAGGTACCACATGGTGCTTTCTGATTGGCCACGTGTCACTACCAGATTGGTCCAACTAGATACAAACTTACCCTGTGCTTGCCACATGTCGAGACCAGGTGTTGCCACATCATGCCATGTGTCACACTTCAAATATTTTCATGTCATCTACATCCGCTAAATGTCATCTATACAACCTGCCACATGTTACCCTGCCAAGTTTCCATGTGTCACTTTGTCCTCCTTTCTTACCCATTGTCGCAAAACTTTGAAATGTGATAACTTTTTCATATGGATTAGTTCAATGTGATTCAAGTTGTGTTGGAATTTCTTCATCAAGCTCTTTGACATGGCGCCACTTCCATCTAAATTTAGGGAGTTTGAAGTTTAGGCCACCTTGGATGCTCCTAGATCAATTAGTCATATCAAGAAACAACCTTTGCATTGTTTAAATGTAGTTTATGACCCGATGTGATCCGATGATCACAAATCATCAGATCTAATGGTTAATGCTCACATTAGGGGAGAACATGCACCCAATTGAACATACCCTTTCCTACCCAATGTGATATGATGGTCCAACCTTGAGGAGATCAATGGCTGGAGTATTACATCACTTATAAAACTACACAGAGGCTAAATTATAAAAAAAATTTGATGCATCAAGTGACTAACATTGTTTTCATCCAATGGTCTATATTCAAATAATTTTCTTTCATATTAATTATCCAGCAAACATAATAATTGTGAGCTAATGTCGTGTATTGCTATAGTAATGTGTAATACATTGAGCTTTATTAGGTTAAATTAAACCATTTGACCCTCATTTTGAGTTTTGTGTTTGACTATTATAGTAAAGTAACCATGTCATTGTTGTTCTACTAATTTTGATAAGAAAAATACTTTTAGTTTAATTATCATTCAGCCATAGATTAAGGATGGAACATAACTCATTGGTTCTATAACCACTTCTATCAAAGTTGATTTAAGTCAGGTGCCCGACACTGATATGGTATAATTCCATAAGCAAACATGACAAGTGCTTGTGTTGGGTCTCCCTTTTGACACTTATAATGGCCTAATTAACCTCTCCTTTTGACCTATTTTGCCTCAAATCTACCTACTATTGACTTATTTTCACCAAGTATATGCCCTTTTAGCCTTTTGAAGTCTATATTAGGTAATATGTATCTCAAAATGCAATTTCTATGTTTTTGCATAGTAAAAATATCATTACTTGATCTTTTACTCTCTAATTTCTCTTATTGGTTCACATAGATCTCTGGATTTCCTACTCTTCTAGACTTGTTCAACATTTAGGTATTTGTCCAGTTCAACATTCAAGTACTTGACCAATTCAACATTTCAGTACTCGGGCAACTCAATGATCTGGTATTTCATCTAGTACTCATTCGACAATCCGACACACATCAACCATCTATGCACCTATCCAGTACTTGACCAATAGTTGTCTTCTCAGTGACCATGCTCACCACACGCGTCCACTTATCCAACACTTGACCCGTGCCCTGAGATTTTGGCTAATGTGCTCATCAAAACCATTCCAGTGTTCGATTTTGGTACCAAATTGCTCCACTATTTGATTATGGTACCAAATTCTCCAGTTGTTCTATCGTTTAACTCTGGTACTCATACTCTTTGTTCAATTCTGGTACCCATATTCCACTGTTCTATTCTAGTAGCAACATCTATTGTCTGATTCTTGTACCAGACTTCATCTCTAGAATTAGTGCTTCAACAAAAAATCTACAATGGAACAAACAAAGTTGTTGAAGACATCTCCTTTACTTAGCTACCCAAGATCCACTTCCTCCTCATGTACTTCATGTCATGAAGACGACGTTACAAATTTAATTTTAGTTTCATTATACATATTGATGGTTATCTCCTGTACTTTGATTGTAATGACCCTCTCCTTTATTAAAGAGGGTTTATCGAATGATTAGCTCAATCAAAATCTTTTCCTTGAATTGTTAATAGTTAATATCTTAGTCTTCAGAGAGATTTGAGAAGGGAGATTAGGTTGGAAACAAAGCACTCTGAGATTTGTAATGTTGATATTGTAATCCTTCTTTTTCATTAATAATATGAGTCACAATTGTTAAGATCAATGTGTTCTTTTACTTCTTAGCTTTGTAAGTCTTTAGGTTAACTTGGTAGCTCGGCAAGGGCCCACCGAAGCCATCAAGGCAACTTTTCATTTGTTTAAGTTATTAAATAGTTTAGTATTTCTAGTTTTGTTTCATGAGTGATGTTTTCTTAGTTCAAGTTGTATTTGAGTTATAGATTTAATGATTGAATGGTTGGAGTACAAGAAGGATTAAACTTGAGACTCATTATTCACCTACACGTGCTACTAGTGAAGACTCATAGTTCCTGTACTGATTTTGATTTCCTTGTTTAAATGCAATGAACTGATTAAGAGTAATAGTTGCAAGAAATGAAGTTAGATCCATCTTGTTATTTCATAAGCTGATAAATGGAGGAACTCGTTACCTCACTTAGAATATTCATTTTGTAGCTTGAGCGTTGTGTGGATTTTCATTAATTATGTGACAAAATGAATTACAGTTTGTAGAATGAAGTGTTAGCTTGTAATACTCACTATTTAGACTTATACACAATAGACAACTGAACCTATCTATTATTGGCACATATAGTGCATCAACTCTATCGGTTATGATTCCCTAGTCAATAATTACGTATTAAGGCAAACACTTATATATATATTATATATATATATATATATATATATATATATATATATATATATATATATATTATATATATATATATATATATATATATATATATATATATATATATATATAGATAGATAGATATATATAATTGCCCAACATTTTTGGTGTCGTTGCCGGGGAGATGTAAACGGTGATAGATTTGTTTGATGGATTGTGAGTAATTTTGAGGACGACCTAAGAGCGGAGAGAAGAAGATAAGATGAGAGGTAAGAACCTATGTATCCACTATGGTGGGGTCGCTCCAAATTTAAGTTGTCCGCTCTTTTGGTAAGTAGTTAAAGTTTAATAATTTTGTTTTTATGAAAAGAATTAGAGATAGTAAAGGTAGATTTATTTCATCTAAAAACGCATAAAATAAATACGGTCCTAAAATTGTAACCCCAACCAACTCTTCTAATCACTATGCAAGGAAAACACTAAAGGAGGAGAGTCTGGAGGTTGTGATCACTGGATTGAACCTATGTAGGTTTTAACTTTGTACATAAATTACCTGCATATGAATTATAAAACACAGAAAATACACAATGCGAGATCATAACACATAAAACACATATACACAGAGATTTTCCCTTGGATCCCAAAACCGGGACTACCATCTTGATTTTTCATTATGTTCCTTTCAATGTTACAATACATATTTATACATGGTGAAGCATCCAATACCATGGACCGAAAACCATCACGTCCAATACCATGGACCGAAAACCATCACATCCAAAAAACATGTGCGAAAATCATGCACAAAACCATAGGTGGGTCCACCCAACCTAACATAGGGTCGAAAACCAAAATTTTCCGGGGCACTGCCCCGAACCTCATAAAGTGGAGTTACGGGTTCCCTTTAAACCCCCTTGTTAACTATGTGGAAAGAATATAACACAACCCAACATTCTCCCACTTGTTGTTTCCTTTCCACAGGAGGCCACAAGAGAGCTTAGTCATTTTGCCAGCCCTAAAATGTCCATTGTCTCTCTACACCAAGAGAACTTCTCAAAGCTCACAGATTTTGTCAATGCATCTGCAGTATTCTTCAATGTGTCCACCTTTACCAGCAACACCTTTTTGTCTTCTATCATATCCCTCGCAAAGTGATACTGAACATCAATGTGCTTTGTCTTTGAATGATATGCAGGGTTATTTGCTAAGAAAATTGCACTTTAGCTATCATAGTCTATCCTTATAGCTTCCTATACTAACCCCATACTTGAACACAATCTCTGTAACCAAACTGCTTCCTTGCTTGCATGAGTGGCTGCCATGTATTCTGCCTCTGTAGTTGATAGTGCCACTACAGATTGTTTCTTACTCATCCAACTGACTACACCTCCAAATAGGTTAAACACATACCCACTTGTAGATCTTTTATGATCCAGATCTCTACCCCAATCTACATCAACAAAGCCACGAATATCCAACACTCTGTCCAATCTTAGTCTTCCTTGGTAGCACAGACCATAATCACTAGTGCCACGCAAATACCTGAAAACCCGCTTCACTACTGTCCAATGCTCCTTTACTGGTTTTGACATAAACCTGCTCAATACTCCCACTGCATGTGAAATTTTTGATCTAGTACAAACCATTGCATACATCAGGCTACCGACTGCACTTGCATATGGAACATGGGACATGTCCTCTTCTTCTTCTTCTCTCTTGGAACATTGTTCAGCAGATAACCTCACACCTACAGGAATAGGAACCTTCACCAGTTTACTATCCTGCATATTAAACCTCCGCAGTATTGTCTCGACATACTTCCTCTGGTTTAACCAGAGCTTCCTCTTTGCCTGATCTCTTTTAATTTCCATGCCCAAAATATAGTTTACAGCACCAATATCTTTCATGTCAAATTTGGAGGACAATTGGGTCTTCAAATCCTAGATAATTTCTTTGTCATTTCCAACTAGCAACATATCATTCACATACAAGACCAAATAAATAACACGGTCACCAATTAATTTAAAATACACACAGTGATCTTCTTTGCTTCTAGTGAAGCCAAGTCCCCATATAAATGTATTTAATTTCTAATACCACATCCTTGGTGACTATTTTAACCCATACATAGATTTCTTTAACTTGCATACCAATTCTTTCTTACCCTTCACCGTAAAGCCTTCAAGTTGCTTCATGTAGATTTCCTCTTCCAGATCCTCGTGAAGAAATTTTGTCTTCACATCCATCTATTATACCTCAAAATCAAAAGCAGCAGCAAGAGATAAAAGTAATCTAATAGAAGTTACCTTGGCAACAGGAGAAAAAATATCACCAAAATCAATTCCCGGCACCTGGGAATAACCTTTTAGTACCAACCGAGCTTTGTATTTCTCCACTTTTCCTTCTGCATTTGTCTTCTTTTTGAAAACCCATTTGCTGCCAATGGGTTTCCTTCCAGCCGGCAACTCCACCAAATCCCAAGCCTCATTTTTGTGCAAAGATGCCATTTCATCAACCATGGCCTCTTTTGCCAGGAGTTTTCCATCCTCTTATCTCTGCTTCCTTCACAGTTCTGGGATCCATTGTTCAGTAATAGATAAAGAAAAAATTTGAACAGAAGGCAAGGACTATACCTTTCAGGCTTGGCTTCTTTCTCGAATATGATCTTCTTCACTTCCGGAGTTTGTGGCTCTTCATTTTCTATTCCTCCTCTGTTGTTAAAGGTTTGATCTTCTCTTATAGCTCAAACTCTATCTTTCAGGTTCCTTTGTTGTACTTCATGTTTAATAAACATTCTTTCACCTCTCTGACAACCACATCTCGGCTCTACACAACCTTCGTGTGACTGGGTCCAAAGCTTTAACCCTTTAGAACCATCCTTATACCCAATAAAGATGCACTTTTCAGATTTACTATCCAACTTGGTTCGTTTGTCCTTTGGAACATGTATATATGCATCACATCCAAATACCCTCAGATGTGAAAGAGAGGGTTTCTTACCAGTCCATGCCTCTTGTGGAGCTTATCCTCCAGTGTTGATGAAGGTGACTTGTTGACCAGGTAACATGCAGTATCCACCGCCTCTGCCCAGAATTCAATCCTAACCCGGTACCATTGAGCATGCTTCTTGCCCTTTCCATCAACGTCGTATTCATTCTTTCTGCAACTCCATTTTGCTGAGGTGTATATGGGGTAGTCTTTTGCTGTGCTATACCACACTTCTTACAAAATTCTTCAAATTCCTTACCGCAAAACTCTCCACCGTTATCTGTCCTCAGCACCTTTATCTTCTTCTCTGTTTGGTTTTCCACCAGAGCCTTAAATTCTTTAAATCTGTCAAAGACTTCAGATTTATTCTTAAGCAAATATATCCATGTATTCCTTGAGAAGTCATCTATAAATGATACATAGTACACAGACTTACTCAGTGGTGGAACCTTCACAGGTCCAAA
This sequence comes from Pinus taeda, assembly GCA_000404065.3. Classification (NCBI taxonomy): domain Eukaryota; kingdom Viridiplantae; phylum Streptophyta; class Pinopsida; order Pinales; family Pinaceae; genus Pinus; species Pinus taeda. Next base: position 185,212 of record APFE030440258.1, on the reverse strand, counting down.
CACATCACTGTGCACAAGTTCTAATATCTGTTTCGCCCTCTTACTTCCAGAGGGGAAACTCACTCGATTCTGCTTCCCATATACACAATATTCACAGAAATCAAAATCGAGAGAGCTATTACTCATACCTTCTACCATACCTTTACCATGAAGTATTCGAAGGACCTTTTCTCCAATATGTCCAAGCCTTTGATGCCACAACATGGTCTTCTCTCCAGAGACCACTAGATTTTCTGCTCCACTTCCAAGAACCACAGAACTATTGCACCCATCAATAACAGTGCTACCTTGCAGCTTGTACAGAGTTCCAATCCGAACTCCCCGCATCAATACCAGTGCTCCACGAACCATCTTGCAGGTATCCTTTTCGAACACTATTTTTACACCTGCATCATCCAGCTTGCTAACATAAATCGGATTTCTGGCTAATGCAAGAATATGTAGAACACCTGGAAGCGTTCTAACCCTTCCACCTTGCAACTTCAACTTTACTTTCCCATGACCAACGATTCTAGCCTTCTTGTCATCGCCCAAGAAGACATCGCCACCATCATATTTCTCATACTCGCAGAACCACTCTCTATGGGGGGTGAAGTGAAATGATGCACCTGAGTCAATCAACCATGCCTCATGATCTACATGTGTACTTGAAGAAGCCAAGTACACATCCCCACCTTCATCTGAGGTGGTTTTTGCCTCTGCATAAGAGCCTCATCAGATCCCTTTCCTTTGTCAGAAGCTTTAGATTTACAGTCCCTTTTGTAGTGCCCTTCTTTCCACATTTCCAGCACACCACCTTTATAGGTTTTCCTGGAGATTTAGATCTCCCTTTAGATTTAGATCTCCCACTCAATGACTATTTTGTCTTCTATTCAGGGTCCGCCCGGTACAGACAAGGATCACCTATTTTGGCTCTCCATATTTTTCTGTCTCATCTCCTTCGTCAGCAAGGATGAGACTATTTCATCAAAATGCAAGGCAGTTGCATTGCTACCTATTGCAATAACTAGACTATCCCACCAATCTGGTAGAGAACACAACAAACTGATGCACTTATCTTCATCTAAAATTTTAAAATCAACAGATGCTAACTGACTTACCAGAGTATTAAATGCATTCAGATGCTCTGTCACTGAGTCTCCATCTTTCATCCTTAGGTTATACAGCTTTTTTCGCAGGAACAATTTAGTCACCAGAGACTTAGATTGGTACAAAGTCCCTAACTTGTCCCACAAAGCCTTCACCATAGTTTCCCCTGATACATTTAGAAATACTGAATCTGAGACGCGCAATCCTATTGTGCTCTTTGCCTTCCGATCCAACTTCTTCCATTCTTCATCGGACACTCCCGTTGGTTTAGTACCCAGATCTACCATGATCCACTAGTCTTTATCCACCAACAGATCCTCCCTCTTGAGTTTCCACAACTCAAAACTCTGACCATTAAATTTTTTGATCTCTATCTTTCCACTGCTTGCCATCTTCTTTCACCACCAGAATTGATCTCATAGATCTCCCACTGAAAAGGGTCTACCACAGGCCCAAGAAAAACCCCTCAGCAACAAAGGCATCCCCTTAAAGCCAAAATAGCTCTGATACCAAATGTAGGCTTTAACCATGTACATAAATTACCTACATATGAATTCTAAAACACATAAAATAAACAATGCGAGATCATAACACATAAAACACATATACACAGAGATTTTCCCCCAGATCCCAAAGTTGGGACTACCAGCTTGATTTTTCATTATGCTCCTTTCAATGTTACAATACATATTTATACACCCCGAAGCATCCAATACCATGGACCTAAAAACCATCATGTCTAATACCATGGACCAAAAACCATCGTGTCCAAAAAACATGTGCGAAAATCATGCACAAAACCATAGATGGGTCCACCCAACCTAACATAAGGTCAAAAGCCAAAATTTTCTGGGGCGCTGCCTCGGACCCCATAAAGTGGGGTTACGGGTTCCCTTTAAACCCCCTGTTGACTACGTGGAAAGAATATAACACAATCCAACAACTCCGGCTGAAGGGAGGCTAGCCAGGGTAACCACAAACCACACTTAGCCAAGCAAATAG
>APFE030440258.1:103690-165960 GCA_000404065.3 Pinus taeda | reverse complement strand
ACAGCACTTCCTTACAAGATACAAGATTCCAGCCTCTGGATCTCTGTGATGAGGGATCCATATATAGATGATTGTAGGGGGTGAGTCAGCTTTTGGGATTTTGATTAATGTCCTCTCTCTGATAGTTCTTGATTCCACTTGGAGATTGATGGTCTCTTACTCATCCCTGTATGAATTCAGAGAGGCAAGTGTCACAGGAGAAGTTTTTGGAAGATTCGATGATCATCCACCTTGCAAACTGTCTTTGCCATTTGTCTACTCTTTCCGATCGCACCCTACAGAAGGGCTTTCCAGTATGCATCACACCTTTTACACTGAGTAGGTGAGATACATCGCACCCTCTGCACTAGGCAGTCTGTATGGTCCATTTTTGACCAGTTCTGAGTAGTTTTCCATGGAGAACTTCTGGGAGATGATGTAATTAGTTGACCTTGTTCCTTTAGGGTGTGAAGCAAGACTTTTAGGGACTTAGAAGCCCTTGGTTTATGGACATGTATGATTGGGGTTGCAGTGCCCAAAAATGTTTATAACAGGGTGTACTCCCTTCATGTCCTTGTAACTCCAAGCGAAGGCTTCTAGGTTTTCTCTCAACATGTTGCATAACTCTTCCTCTTCAAGAGCAGAGAAAGATGGATTAACTTTCAAAGTTTTCTTTGGGCCAAATTCTGTGGTTTTGACACGGAGTGGATTGGAATTGGCCAAGCATAAGTCAATTGGATGATTGTTCTAGGTTTCCCTTACTTCTTCTAATTGTAATGAACTAGGAGTTGGACTTTGGAGTAGGTGTTCAATTAAGTCATCCTCATCTTGTTGTCCTCCTCTTATGGTTGCTTCCAAAGCATAAAGTTGGGTAGTATAAACCTCATCTTCTTCCTCCTCCTCCAACCATAAAGGTAAATCATGCTCTAGGCTAGGTTGAGCAGGAGGGTATAGGACTAACTGTTTTGACATATGCCCATTCTTGATGGTGATATTCCCATCTCTGTAGCTAACGTAAGCATCAGTTGTGGCCAACCATGGAATCCCAAGGATGAGAGGGTAATTAGTAAGCTTAGCCTTAGGCTGGAGAACTAGAATATCTACAAGGTACTCCCAAGAATCAATGGAGACCATCATATCCTCCATAATTCCCTCAGGGGTGACTGTGGAATGGTCTACAAGTTGTAGAATTGTTGTGGTCTTCCTCAATGACCCTTGGAGGTTGAGCTTGAGCATGGTGTCCTTGGTCATCACATTAATGGCAGCCCAAATATTAATCAGAGTGTGTAGGACAATGGTGCCATCAATGTGCACATCTACTATAAGGCTTTCAGGGTCCAAATATTTTGGACATATTACCTACCCCAGCATTAAGTTAGACAGCTGCCCAATGACACTAATGGTAGGGGCATCCCTTTTTCTTCTTCCTGGATTCTTGAAGCATTTATCCTTAATCAACTTATTGTAAATGGGGACATGTTTTATTGCTTGGAGAAGGGGGATCTTTACACATAGATTTTTCAATTCTCCCAGAAGTTTAGTTTCTTCTAGGGTATGCTGGAGTGGAAGGGCTAATCTCTCAGGAAAGAGTGTATTTACTTTAAGGTTTCTTTCCTCTCTTTCTTCCTCAACCTCCCTATGTGGAGAGGGAGGTTGGTTATCAGTGAGAATTCTCCCAGTTCTTAGGTTGATCTCCTGAATTTCTATAGCATAAGTTGGGTATGATGTCTCTCCACTGTACACTTGTTGAGTCTACCTATTGTTTGGGTTTGGATTTGGCTGGATAGGAATTCGGTGTTGTTTAGGTGGACTAGAGTGCAGGAGTTGTGGTTGGGTAGGTGGTGGAGGAAATAGGGCTGGAACATTGTTGAATTGGGAATCCACCCCTAGAGTGGGGTATTCCACTAATGTTGTGGCTAAACATAAGGTTGAAATGAATGGCTGGCTGGATGGAAATGATACTGAGATGCATAAGACCAAGGAGGGAGTGTAGACCAGGAAGGATGAGTAGGGGGTCCCCAATAAGGTATAGTTGTGGTTTGGTTGGGGTTGTAATATGCATGGGATGACCCTTACATACCCAGCTGGTATAGTCTAGGCACAGGAGTTCTCCTTTGGTTGATGTAGAAAATCTGCTCAGTGACCCCTTCAGCTCCTTGATATACAACTTTGACTCCAGGTAAAGAAGGGCACTTGTCTGTGGAGTGGTTTTCTTCATAAACTAAGAAAATCTTAATACGGTTCAATGGATATTAGTTCCTAGGATGCCTCCTGGTGCATCTATGAAAAAAGATGGCCAAGGCTCTCTCTGCTTCCTCTTGCTTCCTTTTGATGTTCATGTTGTTCAGTTGCAAGGCAAGGGTTTGCAACATATCACTTTTGAAATCTTCCAGCATATTTCCAATTTCATCCTTGATGGATGAGTTGGAGGATGATGTACTGGCCATAGGTTGACTACCCCTACCCTTTTTCTTGGCTTCGCTAGAATGGTTTCTAAAGACAATATTGATATGCTCCTAGGGTAATTAGTAGATTTCTCCTCCTGCTAACATGTGTAAGTTATCTAGAAGATCTTATCTTACTCCCCTAATTAGGACCAGCTTTAGTGACTTAGGGTCAAGTGTGCACCTGGCCCTTTTGTAACTGAGTTGGAATCTTTCTTCATAGTCTTCTAGGGATTCATCTTGAAAATATCTTATTTAGTATCCTTTAACCTACAATAGCCCCTATATTTGTCGTTAAAATCCTACTGCATATGAGCCCAAGTTGTGATGCTATCTCTAGGTAAACCCATGAACTAGCACAATGCTCCATCCTTGAGGTTAGATGGAAACAATTTGAACTTTTTCTCATCATCTGTATAGTCATAGGTTCGACATATAACAACAAACTCAAATAGGAAAGTGTTAGGGTCCTCTGCGGTCAGGCCATGGAAATGAGGTAGAGTAGAGGGGCTTATATTCTTCATCTTAGTGTCCCCATTCGTCTCCTTCATGGGGAAGAAAACCTCAATTCTCTCTCTATTTCCTCTGTCATTACAGTTTTCAGCTATTGGTTAAGTAGGAATGGGTTCTTCCTCTTCTTCTTCCCCTGTAGGTTCTTCAAATATGTAAGGTTTCTCACCTAAAGGTTCTTCCAGATTACAGTCACTGAAGAAGAGAGAAGGTTTACTGTTGGATGCAGTTGGTGTATTTGACAAGAATTTCCCTAAATTGTCCCTATTCCTACAAGGCATGAAAGGAAATGTTTTTGGGTTGGTTTTTGTAAGATTTTGTTAAAGCTAGAAAGTACTTTGTAGAAATGAAATCGCTGATTGAATGAAAACTATTGACATAAAAGACTACTTACTGAATTGAAATTCTATTTGTAAAAATGAAATTGTTGATTGAATGAAAACCACTAAAAAAAAGACTATTTTCTGAATTGAAATTCTACTTGTAGAATGGAAAGGAAAGCAAATAATGACAAATGAAAGAAAAGAAGCTACTATATTACTTTTGCATAAATAAACTAATGGAAGAAAATTGAAGACTACATAATAGAAGAAAGCAATAATCACATTCTACTTTGACACCTCCCCAGCAACGGTGCCAAAAAGTGATGAGCCTAGGGATTCCAACAAGAATGCTACAACTCCCAAGGCTACCAACTTTACTTATCAACCTAGGGTTCATGATGAGCCCCGAAAATGGGTAATTATATGGACTCATTTAGCCTCCTAATTCAACTTAATCCACCATTATCATTAGTTTATTGCATGTTTTTTATTATATTTATGCTAATAGAGTGAATTGGGTTAGTCATAATGCCGAAAAGTCTAATGTCTGCTTTATGTAGATTTTTGGTCAATTTTGAGACAAATTCAAAGGTTTAAATGAGCACTTGGCAGCGAAATTCGTGGAAGAAAAAGAGAGAGGATTTGTAGGAAGGTGTCCCCTTCATTTATGAGCCCTTACCTTGAATTCTCCATCAAAAACTTGGAGCACAAGGGGAAGCCAAGCAAGTCAAGTAGGACTGTTGTTAACTACAAGTTTTGGTAGCCGAATCCCTAAAGTTTCGGAGGACTGATGGGGTCCTCAATTTGTATAAATAAGAAGGCTTAGGGCCTCATTTCAGCTAGTCATTTTTTAGTCAGGAGTTAGTCTGCTTTTAGTCAGATTTTATTTATATTGTGGTTAGATTTTAGTCAATAGTTTAGCACTTCAGTGTAGTTCTATATCAGCTCATTTTCGAGCTTTTTCTTGTAGACAGTTTTTGGGATGTAACTATTATTTTTTGATCAATAAAGATGAATCCAGATTTTCACTAGCTCTGATCTTCCTTAGGAGGATGTAGCTCTTGGGGTTGGGCCCAACCCAAGTGCCAGTACCTCCTTTGTGCACTTTTATGTGTTTTTGCTGCATTCATAGAATAATTTTTGCTATTTAGGTTAAAATCTTGCTTTGTTACTTAGGTTGTTTTTGATGATTAAAATAGCTTTTGATGCTTCAGATTGATTTAATAGTTTTGTAACATAAAATATCTTTAGAAAAAACCATCAAGCAACCCTTGATCTCACCTCTCCTTCCTTGGGACCATGAGCTGAGACCAAGGCATCCTTGCTGCCACAAAAACACTGTTTTTGCCTCTTCATGCAATTGCTAGTGTTAGATTTTTAGTTAGGAAAGTTGATACCAGTTGTGCTTTCATATTTAGATCTGTTCTTTCTTGGATTTCGTAGTTTTTTTACATGATTTTCTGCCAATAAACTTCTGTCCATCATAATTTTTGGTATTTAGGTCAAATTAGGTCCAAATAGCTAGATCTTTGGTTTTCCTAGTCTTCGTTTGATCAGTTTTGGAAAATAACGTGTAGAACACCTGTGATACCTCCCTGCCTACCCTTCCTCCATTAGACAACCTGATCCAACCCCCTAACTCAGATTCCTTCCCTTCATTCGCCACATTTTCTCACCTTGCCCTAACTTCTACATTTTTGTGCAACATTGCTCTCGCCAACCTTGAACAAATCCAACCACCTTCATCACTCCTTAGCCTCATTCCCTAGGTCTTAGACCCCTTCAAATCCTCACCCAACCTCCATTTCCACTTTCCCACCATTTTTCCACCATCATCCCTTCAAAATTCCTTTTTGGAACATCCTGTAAAAGCTACAGAACATCCTGTAGAACCCCTGCAGATTTCCTGTAGAAGCTCACGAAAGCGGTTTCTTGAGATCCGAACACTGTGAAACTCTTTGGAAGGGTGTTAGGGACCCCTTAGGCCCTCTTCTCACCTTCCCAACCTCCTACAAGCACCCTGACCATTTTCTTTCATTAATCAACCTCTACATAGTCAAAAACAGTTAAAGCACATGCATAATAATTCTACAAGATTACTAAAAAATACAAAAAGATGTTTTTCCATATTTTCCTTCAGAAGTAGCTTAGGAACATGCATTTTACCTTTCCAAAAGTCAATGGCATCCATTTCCACAACTTTCATCTCTTTTCTTGCACCATTAGGGTTAGTTTGTAAAACTAGGGTTTACTAGGGTTTGCATTTCCTTTTAGCTTTTGGTTTCTTTTTGCAAGTAGACTAGCCTCATTTAAGTTAGCTTTCATCCATCATAGTTAAAAGATTCTTCTAAGAGCTCATAGAAGTTGGCTTCAGCTCCTAGCGGACTTGTGCCAGCTGATCAAGTGTTAGCCGCGGCAAGAGCTAGTACTTGTGCATATAGCACCATCGCTTCCAAGTTTGTTACGAACTACTCGGTTGATAAAAGTAAAGAAGGGAGTTCCAAGAGTTGCAGCATCATTGCTGCAATACTGGAGCCCACCAGTTCGTACAAACTTTGAGGGGACAATGCTATATGCACAAGTAAAAGTGAATGTCCTGCTTGTTGTCACTATTCATCTGGAAAGAGACCCCAAGGGATCCAAACCAGACTTCTATAGGGTGAAAAGAAGCTTAATTCTTTGATGGAAGAAGAGCAAATCTATTCTAAGAGAGAGCTACTCTACTGCAGTATTGAAGAAAACAAATTGTAATACTAACTCACATCATAACCTAATTAACCAATTAGAAATCTATGCTAAGCAAAATTTCTAAATCAATTGCAAACCTAATGCTGCTATCTAAGTTACAGAAGCAAAGAGCATCAAAATATACTAAGATGCAAGAAAAGAAACTAAACTAAATCTGTTTTCAAGCGGAAGAGCAGTCGGAGATCGAAATTGGTGAAAGGAGGACGTAAGGGCGCAGTAGTGCATAGGGACCATTGGATCGATCAGCGAACAAAATATGGACGACGAATATCTTACCAGAGGTGATTTAGTGAATAGGTGAATGAATAGGGTTAACGAACAAGATGAATGGCGGAGATCTTATCGCGGGGAACTAAGTGAGTGGATGGATGAACAGGATTAATCAACAGATGAATGATGAAGATTTTATTGTGGGGAACTAAGTTAATGAATGGACGGACAAGATTAATAGATAATGGATGGCAAAGATCTTATCATGAAAGAAATGTGCAAAAATCATGAAGCGGGTTTTCAGAGGTAGTAATCAATTTCTCGCGCGCACTCAAAGTTGTAAGCTGTATTTTGAAATTTCATGTGATTAGCCTAACTGGGTGACACATAGCACAAGAAAACCACTTTTCTCGGGTGCTCTAGGGTAGATAACGACCATGCAAGAATCCATGCAATATTTTGCAATAGCCATCAGATCAAGTGAGGTAGATCAACGGTGGATATTGGCCACTTGTTGGCAAGCGAGTGATGTGATAGCCATTGGATCAAGAGATAGATCAACAGTGGAGATTGGAGCACCTAAAGTAGGTGGAAGACTTCACGCGTGATGGTAGTTGGGTAAACTAATGAATAGGACGGTGATTGGTCAGGCTTGTTGTGGATCAGACGATAAGGAAATTATGCATAAAGAACATGCTGAAAGAGGTTTCAATGAAAATGACAGAAAAAACTAGTGAGGGTGAGGGTGACCCGAGAGTGAGGAAAAATGATGACAATGGAATGAAACAAGTAACTGCATCAAACAACAAACTCCAAATCTCATGCGAGAACTAGAAACATATGTTTTTGGGGTTGCTGAAGGGTCTCTTCCTCAAGTCATGGTCCTAGAGGGAGGAGGTGAGGCCGAGACACCTGTGGACAACCTTATGGTGATCTTTTTCTCCTAGCTAACCTGCTAATTGAAAGAAGGCACCATTGGAAGTAAACTCAAGCACAATTGATCTACTCTACACTACCATAATGGAAATGTAGCTACTTAAGAAAATGAACAGAAAAACCATAACTCTATGCTGTATTGCTATAATGAAAATGAAACTAATTAAGAAAATGAACAGAAAAACCATGAATCATCTATGCTATACTGTTGTAATGGAAATGCAACTACTTAAGCAAATGAACAAAAAACCAGGAATCTATGCTAGCATACATGTTCAATAAATAGGAGCTTTGGCTACTTCGGTTGGGCCCTAACCCAAGATCTTTAGCCCTCTGATTTAACTTATTGTTGGCTCAAAACGAAACTCATTCTTATTATCAAAACCATGGATTACATAACAAACTATCACAAGTCTTGCAACTTAGAAATAAAGTAGAGTTTTACAATAAAAATCCAAATCCTACTGAGGTCCTAAGCCTCTCTACTTATACATCTAAAGTTTCCAACGACTTCCTTCTTATTAGGGAGTCTTGGATCCCAACTCAAGATAAATTGGTTTTTGTCACTTTCACTTGCTCGGTTGTCTTCTAGTCCTCATGATTTGGTTGTTTGCACTTCGAGCTGATGGAGGAATATTCGAATGGAGAGGTAGTAAATGAGGAGGATTTACCTTCTATAATTCCTCTCCCTTGTCCCATTCAAGTTTTTACAAAGGTCTTTTCCACACTTCCTTTCTTTTATCCTTTATTCTTGCATTTTTCCTTCCTTTTATCCTTTATTCCTGCATTACATGCACATTAGACCATAAAGCAAAATATCCAACTCTAACTCATCTCATAAACAAAATATAATCAAAAGTATGCAATAAGTTGTTAGAATAGTTGGTTTTAATAATCTAAGAGTTGAATTAAGGTCAATTAATGCCCATATAATTACCCAATGATGAGGCTCATCAATTTGGTACTCAAGTATGGTGAGTGTCTACACAAGTACATCCAAGATGAGATGGATTTCCTAGACATCTCCTCGCTTGGTATGATGTACAAATACATTTTCTATATTGAGAAGAAGTTTGATTAGAGGAAACTAGACTTTGGATGTGAAAATGCGAAGCAAGGAAAAGGCACCCCCAAACCACAGAGCAAAGGACAAAGCGAAGGTGGGGTGACCCATGACAACCTGCTGAATCTGCAAGCAAATAACAAAAGCATGAAGACAAAGAAGGACATGGGAAAATGGTGTGAGTTCCATAAGACCTCCACTAACAACATGAGTGAGTGTTGGGCCAAGTAGTCACTTGTGGCCGAGCTAAAGGCTTCCGAATTAAATGCATGTTCTAACTCTGATTCAGAACCCGACAATGGAAACGACAAAGGGAATCATATCATTGACGTGGAGCCTAGTTCCGCCATGGCCACCACTAGGATCCTGAAGAATGAGCCTGAAGATCTAGAGTAGGGGGAACGCCTCTTCCACTCACAAATGTGGGTGAAGGGTTCTCTACTATAGTTCATTATTGATAGTGAAGTTAAAATAACCTCATTTCAGCAGAGGTCGTGAAGCAGCTGAGCCTACTACGTACAACACATCTGCAGTCATACACCATCTGGTGGCTTCACCAAGGATGAGATATCCACCTCAACCAGTAGTGTTCCCTTCCCTACCGCATCAAGTGTTGGCATTATGACACAGATTTGGCACTATGACATAGATGTTCCCCTTGATGGTAACTTTCACAGATGACAGATCATAGTTCAGGCTCACAGAATGAAGAAAGAGAAGTATACGCAAGTTCCCATTCACCAAGACACATGTACATGTGGGTTTGTAGACCAAAAGGCACGTATGGTGTATACATGCACTTTCACGAAAGGAAAGGCGCGTACATGTTGGAAAAATTGGTTTTGGTCTATGGTATTTGGTCCATGGTATTGTGATCCATGGTAATGGTCCAAGATATCTTGTCCAACATGTTGACCCCAAGTATTTGATCCAAGGTATTGATTCTAAGTGGTTTTGGACCATGGTATTGAGTAAGGCGTGAGACTATAAAGGAGCAAAAGATCATTAGGCAAAGGCACTCATGAATTGAATATCTAATGAAGAGCAAGATCTAGATTATAGGTTATTGGGTTATGGTGCACAACTAGATCTGAATCAATGATGAACCTGAGAACTTGATGAAGGATAAGTTCTATTTATGGGTCAAGATCTTAAGGCTTGAAGAGAAGTATCTTTGTGTGGTTTTGATCTTTTATCTTAATAATTGGTGCATGTCGTAATCTGTAAATATGATGATCTGGGTATAACTGAAGTCTAAATAATTGTAAAAGTTAAATAATCATTTACAAATCTATACACAGGTTCATTATAGCAAAGGTGCGTATACACACCGATTCAGAAATTCAAAAGTGTATATATTCATGTTTGCCTTGATACAAGTTCGTATGCACGCAGGTTCATCACATTGAGGTAGCATACACCTCATAAGATATGCGTTAGCTACTTCTGATTATTGTTGTAGTGTTCTAGGTTTTGGGTTTGGTTCTGGTTACTATTACTGTATTCTGGTTACAACATTTAGAGAAGTGATTGTTTGATTCAGTTTTGGTTGGTGCAAAGGAGATTGGTTGATGTAGATATATTTGACGTTTGATTGATGTTATTGATGGATCTAGTCTAAAAATTTATGAAACGTGGTCCCTAGAAGAAAATAGAAGGTTGTAGCCTTCTGTAGGTCAGCACCTATGTACTAGTACATCAGCTAGCACAAGAGCTAGGGGATTATAGCTCCCTTCCAAGAGAAGGTGGAGAACGAGAGAAAGTTGTAGCCTTCTACAAGTAGAAGCCTGCGTATTGGTATAATACTGCACCAATACAAAATATAGTAAAAAGAAGTTTCTTATTAAAAGAAATATAGAGACGATTGCAACAGGTGGTTTTCACCCACATTGGGTTTCCACCTTATATCTTGTGTTCATGTGTGTGACTATCTGTTTTGTTTTTACTACTCCCGCTTACTATTTGTATGGTTCTCATGCATATATTAAATATCAACATCTGAAAAATTAACTAAATTATAAATTTACAGGGTATACACTAGTTTCCTTATATATAGTTGTGTATACACGCAAGTTTCATCAAATGAAGTAGCATATATGAATCAGAATATGGAAATGAAATATTATTGAATTGCTAATACTGATTCACCCCCCCCACCGCACCCCTCTCAATATTATTTCCAACATCAAGCCCTTCATAGATGAGGTATTGTACGATGTTGCTCCTCTTGAAATTTGTGATGTATTATTAGGAAAACCATACTTGTGGAAGTGGCATGTTGTATATGAGTCTAGACCTCGCTCTATGATTATTACTTTGGGTGATAAGTTGTATAGGATATTGGAGGTAGCCCCATGTAACGCCATCTCTTTGATCACTACAAAGAAATGCAATAAGATAATTTCCCAGAATAGGAAATTTGTTTTCCTTATGATTCGCCCTCAAGGAAAGAAGAAGGTTGTGGCCACCACTTCTAGACAGGGTTCCTCAACACAACAACAATAGATGGGCAAGGTCGTGGAGGAGTATACGGACATTTTTGCCTCACCTACAAGGGTAAATTTTCACTGTCATGTCAAGCACTCCATCGATTTGATCCCAAGCATGCCACTACCCAATGGATTTATCGATCAATGATTTTTTCTGTTGAACGATGATATCAAGAGGAAGATTCAGGAGCTATTGCGAAAAGGGCACATCAGGCCATGCTCATCACTCTATGAGGGCCCGATTATATTGGTACAAAAGAGAGATGGGACTTGGAGACTCTGTATTGACTATCGAGTGTTGAAAGAGATCACTTTCTAGAATAGGTACCCAATTCCATGGATTGATGACCTTCTGGTTCAGGCCAACGGGGCCAAATATTTCAGCAAGATTGAATTGAAGCCTAGTTATCACCAGGTTTCTATCGATTCCTCTGATGTGTGGAAGATGACCTTCAAATATAAGGAGGGCCTTTTCAAATGGTCGGTCATGCCTTTTGGGTTGATCAATGGTCCAGAAACCATCATGAGATTGATGGACGTAATATTGTGACCCTTCATCAATGCATTCATGGTGGTGTATTTACATGACATCTTGATCTTCAGCCAGAGTTGGGAAGAGCACCTCCACCATATTCGACGGGTCCTTGAAACCCAACGACAACATAAGATGTGTGCCAATTTGGAGAAATGCACTTGCATGACCCAGTTTCAGTATCTTGGGTACATCATTGATGATTAGGTTGTGAAGGTGGACCCAAACAAGACACAAGTCATTTGGGATTGGCCGGGCCCAACCACTCTACTAGAGCTCCACAACTTTCTAGGCCTTGCTAATTTCTATCGTAGGTTCATGTTGGGGTTCTCTCATATCACTTGGCCTTTAAGTCAAGTAACCAAGGAAAAGCGATAGAAAAGTTAGTTTGGCCTGAATCCCAAAAAAAGACATTTTTTGAGTTGAAGCATCACCTCTGCTCTTCATACAAACTATCAACCCCTATAGTTCATATAAACATAAGGGAAGTTGCAGAATGAACACCATCAGAAATGGTCCACATACCTAGAGCAATTACATTTGAAAATTGAGTACAAGAAGGGAAGAACCAACAATGTTGCAAACTACTTCTATTGACCATTGGTCATGGCACCAACTGTTGTGCTTGACTCTTGTGGGCAGGACACTACAGGGTGGCATCTTCTTTACAAGAGTGATCTAGAATTTGGTGGGACATACCATACACTCCTGGAAGGTAAGAAAGTTCCAAATTTTCACCTCCAGGATGCACTTTTATGCCACTTAGGACACATATGTGTTCCTTTAAGCGAGCATGCCAAGATAATTTGGGAGGCGCACTATAGTCAAGTCGCTAGACATTTTGGGGTAGAGAAAACAATGGTTATACTACATGATTATTTTTATTCGACGAACCTTCGACGGGACATTGGGAAGTACATTAGATCCTGAACTTCCTACACTATTGATAAGCTGACCATAAGGAAGCAAGGCCTATATACTCCTCTTCCTACTCCTAGTTGAGCTTGGGAATCCATATCAATGGATTACATGTTTGGCCTTCCTTCTATTAAGCATGGCAATAACTGCGTTTTTGTGGTCATCGACAGATTCTATAATATGGTCATTCTAGTGGCCTACAAGAAGAGAATCATGGTAGAAGCCACTGCTAAGATGTTCTTTGAATGAGTGTGGGTACATTTTGGGATCCCACAATCCATTATCTCAGATCGGGACAATAGGTTCCTAAGTACGTTTTGGTCATGTCTCTAGTTGATGTTGGATACCAAGCTCACCAAGTCCATGACTTTCCACCCCCAAATTGATGGTTAAACAGAGGTCATCAACGGGATGATCGTACACATTCTATTAATGTATAAATCAAAGCATCCACGCACATGGGATGAAAGAATTCCCTATGTCCAATGTTATCACCTAGATTTACCTCAGGGTAAAGGGAGGCAACTTCCAGGGTAACCAAAAACCAAGATTAACCTTGTAGCTAGCCCTACAAGGTCGGGAGAGGTCTCTCTCCTTTAGAATCTCAGTCGATATAACTGGATCAGGTAAGGATTTTAGGCTAGGTATAGTAGCACAGGAGTTTTGATTGGGTTTTGTTGATGTTTCGTTGGATCAGATGGAGCTAGGTAGTTTAGGTTTGGGAAATTAGGTCAGAAATGCAAGGTGTTCTATGGGGCAAGGTAGGCATAGGCTTTATCACTTTAGGCTTAATGGTGTGAGGTGTTTAAGGCTGATGAGGAGCTAAGGAGGGCATGTGACAATCATGGATCCTTCTTAAATAATAGAAGACATGAGATATTGAATGATTTCCCAAGATAGAGCAGTGTTACAATGGATTCTACCTATCTAACTTGATAACATTAAATAAGAAGAAATGAAATGGATGATGGCATAAATAAAACATGTAAACAAATGATTACAAAAGAAGAAATTGTGCTAAAACTCCATACCATAGGGATCCCATAAAAATAGCGACAAATCCTATAAACTCCTTGCCAAACTGCTTACAATGATGTATAATCAAGCTCTAAGCATCCAAGTGAGTCCAACTTCTACAAATGACTAAGAAAACACATGATATAGGCATCAAAACAACTCATTCTAGCCTTAGGGGTCGAATCCATGAGAAGAGGAGCTAATCTAACTGATACTAAACAAGGAACATGAATATAGGCATTATCAACAACTTGCCTCCAAAAGTGAAAAATTGATTCATTTGACTTCAAACTAACTCCTAAAGAAATGAATCTACCCTCTAGAAATTTTTAACCATCATATTTACAAGCCATGACATAATTTGCAATAGTAAATCATCCACCATGAGAGAGAATCCATGATCATAGTCAAACACTGGAAAAATAGGCATCCTGAACAAAATTGGCTCTTAGATGCGTAGCGCCACTGGCTCAACACGTAGCGCCACTTTCAGGTCCCTTTGGAAGGCCTTATTATCATCCAAATTGAGTTGAGGATAGCTCATTGGAAAGTTATTCAAGTCTACGTTCTAGAACACCTGGAAATTCTGCATTTGGAGCTCATTTGACCCTTCAAATGTTGATTCTCCCAAGATTGCTTCTGTGTGTTCAAAAAGTGGCAGAAAGGTCATTTTTATGGTGTTTTTGGACCTTTTGGTGGACCAGTTATGCTCCAAAACTTTTGAAACTTGCTAGTGTTCATGTCCTCACTGCCCTGAATCCAAAAATGTAAGCCATTCCTCCATTGGATTCCGCTAGGAAAAGCGCAGTGCCGGAGCACTACGCTTTTGAGCAGTTTTCCTGTGTATTAAAATTCAAAATTTGCAAATGACAAAATTTGCCCAAAAGTTGCCCAAAATTTGTGTGAAGCACCACCATCATGTGCTTTGATGAGCCAAGGAGGCTTCAGCCAACATCCTAAGCCTAGCCCCCTCTTTTTTTCCTTCCAAGGCATGCTTTAGCTTAGTTTTCATTCTCATGATCCTCATGTTGCAAACCTTGTTCTGGGTCTTATAGTGACGGGCCATGTGCCTCATCATCTGATTGTCTCTGTTGGCCTTCTGTACCAGCTTCTCAAGGTGTATATTGACTCTCTCAAGCCAAATTTCCCTATCCTTTTCAATCTCATGCTCAATAGGAGTCAAAGTGACATGAGCCTCTTTGTCACTTTGTCATTTTTCCTTGAGCACTTCCAGCTCCATGAGGACTTGTTTGTCACTCAACTATTTGTTTTCCTGCTCTAAGTATGTGATGACATACTTGGCCCTCTCTAGGTTGTCCATCAAAGCTTGTATTTGGGCTTCCTTTTCCTGTATGATGATGTCCTTTATTGTTTCCCTCTCCTAAGCCTCTAAATCAATGGTCTCAATGTCAGGATGCTCAGGCTCATCATGTTCTGTCAAGTCAAAGTCCATTTCCTCCTCATCATCATCTAATATCTTTTATTTTCCCTTGTGCAACTTCTTTACCTATACCTGTTGTGTCGATGAAGAAGGAAAATCCCCTTCCACATCCTGTGGAGTTAGCATTTACCTATGGACTGATGAAGAAGGCAGGGTCTCTTCCACATCCCGTGGAGCAAACACTTGCCTAGCAGCTACAAATAATCTACTTGTGCCTCTCTAATAGGTCAAGTAAATTGGCACCTCAACAGTTCTTGTATCCTTGATCTCTTCTCCCATTTTCATTTGACTGGAAGGTCCCCCTGCTTCTTGAGACACTGGTGAAGGAATTTGAGGACCCCTAAATATGTCATGAGCAATAAATGTCTCCCAAGGGATGTTGAGGAAACTGAGATGATGAAGAACAAGAATTTTGATCAAGGAGTAGTGGTATGGGCTGCTCATCTACTGATGGTATGGCTTCTTCTACACTAGATAAGCCATCTTCTCAATGTTCTTGAACAAAAGGTATGGCTGTTTTAACATCTTCACCCTGGTAAAATGCATGAGGGGCCTGATGTGATAAGCGTACAGCCTGGAGAATTTTCCCTCACAAGTGAAATACTTGATGATGATTCTCATCAAGGGGACATACTTGTTCTCAAGAAATTTGAAAGGAAAGAGCCTCTTCACCTAATTTATGTACTAAGGTTTAATGTAAGGCTCATAGTAATGTTCATCAAGATCTAGGTCCTTATACCACTTCTCACCAACATTAGGAATCCTGGTGGCATCTGAGATGATGGATGGTGAAACTGTGAAAGTTACCCCAACAAGAGTCACTTTGTTGTTTTGAAGATGAGCTATAAAGAGTCTAGTGAGCTCCTAGTGGTATTCCACTCTCTCCACTTGTTCACAAAATCCATAGTATCCATGATATCTAAAACATGAAACAACCAACTGAGAAGCCTTCAATTCCCTAAGGTTTGATGGCTCTTCTCTTGTAATTCTGCCTCCCTTATGAGGATTTTTGTGATGCCTAGCTTTGTCTGTTGAGCTATCACTAGTTGTGTTTTCCTCCTCGTAATCATATTCTTATCTATCCATGTTTGCAAGGTTTTTGGTGGCATACTCCTAGGAAGGGATAAAGGGAATGAATGGGAATCTTCTAGGAGTGAAGGGATGTACTAGGGTAGATTAGGTAATGAAGGGTTGATTATGAGAGTGAGGGAAGGAGGTTTTAGGATGGGCGATATAATGAAGGAATATAGATGAGGGGACCAATAGTGATGTAAAGAGGGGTTTTCTAGCTCTAATGATAGGTGATGGGAAAAGAGCAAAGAGGTTTAGGGTTTTGTAAAGTAGAGCAAACTAGGGTTTAATTTTAATCATGAAGAATGGCACTTGTGACTTTCATGTTCAAGCAAAAATGAAGGAGACGAGGGTAACTTACTTGGAAAGAGGAAAAGAGCAGACAATTTTATGATTTTTTTGAAGTTATGGAGGGTTTGGAGGCTTGCTGCTCAACGTGCAGCGCCTTTTCCTAGACATGCAGTGCCTAGCTCTACGCACAATGCCCGTGTTAATTTGAACTACAGAACTTTTCCAGACATGCAACACCTGGATCTATGCACAACACCTTGTCTCCTATGCACAGTGCAAACCTGTTTTTCCCAGAAGCGCAACACCTCTCAGCCAACGCGCAATGCCAAACTTCCTTTTGCCCAAATTCAATCAAATTCACCTCTTCTTTTTACTTTTAGAATCTTTGCTTGTTAGATGACATAATGATTTTTTGAAAATGGAATATGAGAGTTTAATTTTTCACTTTGAAAAACCCAACTTTCTAATGTTTCTTGTATTTCTTCAAGACTTTGTTTTTTAGTGCCTTTTCTCATTGTGTCTTTGTAGGTGGATAAATGTTCAAACTGACTTGATTTATTTTGCAGTGCCTTTGTCATGCAACAAGGAGAAGTGCTTAGGTGCAGCTGGGATACATTATTACATATAAAAACATAAAATTACATAAGAAATATAAACAAATTCAAATACTCTGTTTTCACCTCAAAAACATGTTTTTGAGGTGAAAATTACATTAGGTTACAAAAATAATATTTTCAGTAGGCTATTACTTCCAAGCCATCATGTTTGATTTATTTATCATCCTCATACCCTTGCTGACCTTTATTAGCATTTGAAAATCAATTTCTTGACCTTGGTAATGAAACCCTAGGACCTGATGAAATGGGCTGCATATTTTTTATGAACCATGACTGAAAACAATATGAAGGAGGGTCAACAAGTACAGACTATGAGGGAGGAGCTGAAGAGAAAAAACCATCAATGGATACATATATCATGACCTAATGGAGTGATAAAAAATTTACAGTATGGTACTCCTACTATGAAAATGCAAAAGAGCAGATTTTGATCCCTGATGGAAGTATGAAAAGACTAACACTAACTCATATATCTAAGAAATTGTTATTCAAGTTAGACATAAAGCTTGACCTACCCATGTACAATGGAGAGTGTAGTGCAAAAAAACTTAATAATTGGATAAGACAGATAGAGGTTTATGGTTGGATCCAGCAGATCAAAGAAGATGAGGTGAATGTCCAGTTAGCATCTTTTCGTCTGAGCGACACTTATCTTGTTTGGTGGGAAAGAAAGTTGCAGAAGGGAAGCACAAAGTCAAGTAACCTTTTTTCCTCTTGGTATAGTTTTATTTCTGCATTGAAAGACCAATTTTACCCTTTGGGTCATAAACAAAAGGCACTTATGGAATGGAAATATCTAAGGAAATGTAAGGGCTAGAATGTGCGAAGCGTCACTGTTGAATTTTGGAAACAAGCACTGAATTTGCACATCTCATTAGATTTTCCCGAGACTGTAACTAAATATGTTGGTGCACTACATAGTTACATAAGACACTCATTATTATTGTTCGAGCCTAGATTGATGCGGTTAGTGTAAAGGCTATTCATCTTGAAAGTCGAGGCAAAAATGACATATATGATCAAGCCAAGAAGACGTTGTTCAAACGTTAGCATGGAAAATTCCAGAAGAAATGAAAAGGGAAGGATAAGAAGACTATTGCAGCCAAGAAAGGGGACGAAGCAACACTGTCTTGCACCCATTTCAAGAAATATGGTCATGACGAGAACCACTGCTAGACGCTGCATCTGGAGTTGAGAACGAAGAGGTTTGGTGGTTCAAAGGGGAAGTAGAAGACAATGGAAACAACACAGGACCTTGGATCAGATTCTGACAATGAGACATTGATCACATTCGTGGGTGCAAGAGGTACTCTTTCTATTAATGCTAGTTTTGATTTGGTTGGAAGTACTAGTTATTTGAATGAGCCTATAAGTAATGAGCGGAAGATAATTGATTTATTCCAAATTAGAGTTGTCATAAAACATACAAAGGTGGAAACTCTGTTTTATTTAGGTTCCCAAGCAAACTTAATCTCAGAGTCCTTAGTGAAAATGTTAGGCATTGAAACTAAGCCTCATCCAAGTCCATACCCACTTGGTTAGGTAAGCGATAAAGCCAAATTGTAGGTCACCAAGCAGTGTAGGGCCATATTTGTTATTGCTTCTAAATTAGTTGATGAGGTAAAGTTAGATGTAGTTCCTTTGGACATATGCGCAATCATCTTGGGAAGACCATATCTATATGACATAAAGGTTGTTTCCTTTCAACATGAAAACAAATACCGCCTCACAAAGGATGGGGTAGAGTAGATAGTCAGAGCTCATCATACACAAATTAATGCTACTCTTGTAAGCGCAGGACTGATTAAACGAATGGTTAATTGAAACAAAGGGTGCATGCTCATGATAGTGAGAGCGAAAGAGGCTGAGATGGATGATGCTTTCAAAGGCTGTAATCCTAATCATAAGAAAGAATTATTTGAAATTGTTTCTGATTATGATGGATTGTTTCAGGAACCGAGAATATTTCCCACTAAATGGGAAATCCAACATGAGATCGATTTACAAGAGGATGCTCCTTTACCAAATGTTGGCATGTACACTATACATGATGGCTTCTATCGAGATGGAGGAGATCAAGAAATAGGTGCAGGAACTATTAAATTATGGAGCCATCAGATTGAGTTCTTATCCTTGTGGCTCACCGATCATGTTGGTGCTCAAGAAAGACGACACATGAAGAATGTGTGTAGATTACAGGGTGCTAAAAAATATCATGGTGAAGAATTGATACCCTCTCCCTCGCATTGATGAATTGTTAGATCAGTTGAAAAATGTTGTTTATTATACAAAGCTGGATTTGCGTAGTGGTTATCACCAATTTAGAATTGAAAAGAAATATGTTTGGAAGACTACGTTCAAAACCAAACATGGGCTGTTCGAATGGATGTTGATGCCATTCAGACTATGCAACGCTCTAGCCATGTTTATGAGCGTAATGAATGATTTATTAGGAATTTTCTTGATCATTTTGTTCTTGTATATCTGGACGATATTATTTTGTACAATAGGACATGGGATGAACATGTGTGTCATCTAAAGAAAGTGCTTGATGTTCTAAAAAGTGAAAAGTTGTATTTGAAACTATCAAAGTGTGAGTTTGGGAAGACTTCTATGATTTATTTAGGTCACATTGTCGGCAATGGACAATTGAATATAGATCCCTCTAAAGTGGAAGCGATTATGAATTGGCATGAGCCCACAAAAGTTATAGAGGTTTGAAGTTTTTTGGGCATGGTACAATATTGGAGAAGGTTCATTGTGAACTTCTCCATTATCGTGCCCCTTTGCACGCCTTGACTAGTGTGAAGTAGGCCTTTCAATGCAGAGGAAAATAACAGAAACCCTTCGACATATTGAAAGAGAAGACCAGCACAACACTAGTACTAGCCTTACCAGACCTTCAATAGCCTTTTGAAATAGAAACAGATGCCAATGGATATGCCATGGGTGTTGTATTGATGCAACAGAGAAAGCTTGTATGTTACCATTCAGATAATTTCTCCGAGGCTTTTTTGAATTTTCCCATGTATGATAGGGAGTTGTACTCCTTAGTCCAAATTGTTAAGAAGTGGAAACATTATATGATTGGCAAGGAGACCATCTTCCATACGGATCATCAGCCCTTGTAGTATATTCAATCATAGACCAAGCTTCAGCAAGCCTATCACTTCAAATGGATGGGATTCCTCCAACAGTTTCATTTGGTGATAAGATACAAGAAGGGCGCCAACAACAAAGTAGCATATATGCTTTCTCGCCCTCCTATTTTTTAATCTATAGTTTTGCAAAATGTTTGTTTATCATTAGAAAGCTATGCTAAACAATATGCTAATGATATTGATTTTAAAGAAATCTATGCAAAAATAACTCGTGGATCACAGGTGGACAATTATTACTTGCAGGGAAATATATTGTACTGCCATGGCAAACTATGCATACCTAGTTATGAAAGTGTTCATGTAATCAGAGAGGCTCATACCTCTCTGGTGTCTGGTCATTTTGGAATTGAGAAAAAATTATGTCATTTGTAGAGGTTTTGTTTTTGGCCTCATATGAAAAACATGGTGGCTCTCTTTGTAAAGGGGCGTGTCTTGTGTTCTATTTCAAAGCCATGCAATAGAAAAATTGGGATCTACACACCACTCCCTATTATGAGTCAACCATGGGAAAGTGTTTCCACGGACTTTGTAGGAGGTTTTCCTATGTCTAGGAAAGGTCACAACTATTTGTATGACATTGTGGGTTGGTTTAGTAAAATATGTATTTTAATTCCTTGTAAAAAATAGTTCACTGCTAAGCAGGCTTCTTTTCTTTTCTTTCAGCATGTTTGGGTACATTTTGGGTTTCCCACATCTATTGTGTCAGATCGAGACTCTCTCTTTCTTGGCGATTTTTGGTTCAGCTTGTGTAGAATGATGGACACTAAGCTGAAAAGAAGTATGAAATTTCATCCATAAATCGATGGACAGAGAGAGGTTGTCAACTGCACCGTGGTACACTTGTTGCGAGGCTATTGTGGGAAAAATCCCAAGTTGTGAAATGAACAACTTCCTTATGTGTAGCATGCATACAATCGAGTAGCACATTCATCTACATAGAGCTCACAATTTGAGACATGTTTTGGCTATCTACTGAGAGATCCCTTGGACATGGTCTTTGGGAAAGAGGATGAGAGAAATGGATGAAATGATAGGGGAAAACCAAAAAAGTTCATTCAATGGATACAAGTGATTCATCAGGAAGTGCAGGAGCAGTTGGAGAAGTGTCGATCTCGGTATAAATTTTGACATGATAAGCACCAACTTGACTATTAGTTTCAATTTGGGGACAAAGTATAGCTCCATATCAACAAGGATAGAATGAAGGGAGAAGGGAAGAAGTTGAGACCCATATGATATGGTCCCTTCACCATATTGGAAAAGATTGGAGAAAATTATTTTCATCTTGAATTGCCTGCTTATATGTAGATGTACTCAGTGGTAAATGTAGAAAACCTGAAGATTTATGAACCTCCATTAGTTATGGATACCAAGGAGGTTGCACAAATTCCTACAGTGGATGATTTTGCACCAAAGTATCTAGATAAGTTTCCCAAAGATATCATACTCGACTGGAAAACAATAACTTCACAATGAGGAGATGTGGAGTATATCCATGTTGGATTCAAAGGAATGCATCTAAGTAAAGCTTGATGAATGGAGAAGGAAAAAATGAGGGAGAAATTTCCTCACTTACCAATTGACCAAAAATTCGTTTGGTGGTCCAAAAGCTCTTAGTGGGGATGATTGATCCAGGAGGATCCTGGAGGATTGATCCAAAAGGATCCTAGAGGATTGATCCATGTGGATCTTTAGGAAAGTACCAGTGGCATGGTAAAGGGCTCAAAACACGAAGTGGCATAATTTGGATAAACTTAGCATCAGATTGAAGTGCTAGTCATCTTGATTCCAATGGTGTGGACGTCACTCAAATCTGACTTCATATGAAGAAGTTAGAGTAAGTCAAAGTTGATGTTTGAATTGTTTGGGTGGTAGGAGGAGTGACGTGGCAGACACTCTCAGTGAATTGGGAAGTGCCAAGTGGTAGGATGCCATTGGTCCCACATTTCACTTATTGCAGAAAAAGAGGTCTCGACTTAAGGAGAATCGGTCCCAACAGGATTCTGACTACGATTGCGATATTGCATCTCGCAAGTCGGAGGAGGAATGAGTACTTAAGAATTGGCCCCCGATGAAGCCAAGTTTCAATGTGATATAATCAGAATCACATATCACACAAGTACCATGCTGATATACATGTTACTGATGGACTCCGCCGATTGCAATTTGCTGGGAGGGTCCGGATGCGATATTTTATAAACTACATTATATTATGTTGGCAAGTCCATAATCATCGCAGAGTATGGGTCTTCCATTGATTGTGATTTCGATGGGGTACCTCGGATGCAATATATTATATCATGTCTTATATTCTCGTCAGGTCGGCCATATCGCAGAGTGCCTGTTGTTTGGGCTTGGGAGTGTCCATCGATGGTTGGAAACATCGATAGTCTTGCCGCTAGTTTAAACACAAAGTTAAAAGATTTTTTCCATGTTTGTAAGGGTTGTTGCCACATACTATTCAGGGGCCTAAGAACCTCTATGGAATACGCCCGCTCACTTAACTTGGTCTATTGTTTGAACTGCCCAGGTATTGAGCGATTGCCCCCACGTTTATAAAAGGCCATTTTTGTGTCAGAAGAAGGTAGAGAGGATCAACAAAATAGTTCAGAAGTATTGTACAATAGACCCTGACCCTAGTAGTAGGCTGAGACCTCGCCTTGAGCAGCAAGGAGGTTCCAAGAAGTTACAGAAGGCCCGATTATCCAAATTGGGTGTTTCGATAAGCATTTTTGCATGATTTTTCGCTAGGAGTTTAGTGGTTCTATTTGTTTCTAAAGTTAGGATCTCCATTATTTGTCCATCTTCTAGCTTGGAGTTATAAGGATTGTAAAGAATTTTTCTTGTACTTTTATCTCTTTTTATGCCACTCAATGAATGAAGGCCTCCAACTATTGAGTAAGGCTCGGAGACGTAGTCCAAATTGGATGAACTCCATACTCAAATCATTGTGTCATGATTTTTTTGTTCTTCTGATTATTTTTGCATTGTTTACATGCTTTTAAGTTCCATGGTTAATTAACTCTGTTATATGTAATTCTAATGCATATGTAAGTAAAAATATCTTGGATCATGTAAAAAGTCAAAGAAGTAGTAGAGAAAACTAAAGCAGACATTGGGCATATGCTAGAAGAAGCACAGAACATCATCAGAGTGTTGAAATCTAAAACCAGAGAAGAACTTGAAGAACTCAAAATCCAAGACAACACAAAAATAGTGATGGAAGTCAAAAGAGTTTTGACTAAAAACAATCCGATGGTGTAGTTCTAGAACAAATGTAAAGAGCTAGAGCTATAGGTAAAAAGATTCAACAGAAAGTTTTCTTTATTGCATGAAAAGGGACTTCCAGATCTTGGAAACTCTAATGGAAAATTGATTCCATTAGAGAATTATCAGGACAAATTTTGCAATATATCTGTAGATGTGTCAAAGTTTGCAAAAGCAAAGAACACATATTTCATTAAATTTGGAAGTAGTCAGTGGATCTCGAATTTAAAACTTTAACTAGATTAAGTTTTTTCAAAATGAGGAATTAAAAATTCACTTAGTTCACTAATTTTAATGTATATATTCACCATTTTTTGTGTAAACATTATCATGATAAACTTTATAAACCAAATTTATATAAAATTGCAAAAGAAAATATTTCACATCTTAATCTTGGACTCCGTACATTATCTATTTTAATATTTTTATGATTTGTATTAAAACATAAGTTTGTTAAGGTTATTTTATGAAAATAATGATGTGTGTTTTAATATTATTAAGCCATTTAATTATAATCCGATACAATAAATATCATGTATCTGTTAAGTTATGATTATTACTAAGACAATGTTGGCACAATTTAAAAGTCTATCACATTTGCAACACTAGTAACTTGGTTGAAGATTAAAAAACTCTCATATAAAATCTAATTTATACTCATATTGGATTTAAATTTCAAAATATTTGTGGCACTACCAACCTTCTTGATCTTTTAACTAAACAAAATTGTGATGCTCTAGAAACGCTTGTTTTAATGCTTTTTGAGCATAACAATAAAATTCGAAATAATTTTGAGTAATATCATTTTGCCTTCTTATATACCACATTTGGTCTTAGTGGATGATAATCATCATTATCACCATCATCATTATATACTATTTTAGGAAGTTTGCACCATTTTAGAGTTGAGGAGAAAAGATTTTTTTTAGGACCAAATTAAATGTTGAATGCGAGTAGTAGCATAATTTATTTATTATTTATTATTTGTACTTTTATGTTAAAAACTAAGTTGATTGAGGTTACTTAAATAATAGATTAATATCCAAGATATATATTAAGTATAAAGTTATTTAATGACAAATGATCATAGTAATGTGTCCAATATATACCATCATATATCCATCTTAAGTGTGGATGTAAGGATCAAATTTCTTCACGTGCAAACATTTTTAGAGTGCAAAATACAATGTGTTATTTTTCATTGTTCAAACTATATTTTTGAATGCCAAATAGAGTATATATAAGACCAAACAAAAAATTTAGCCATTAGATAATAATATATATTATATATAATAATATAATATATATATATATATTATATATAATATATATATTATATATCCTGAATTGATTAACATAATCTTCAAATAGTTTATTGAAGTCTATAGGTAAATATATTTTTGAAAAGTATAAGTTTTAGACATCTAATTCACACAATTTTTATTTCTAATTACTTTACAACATATTCATTTTTTTTTTCTATTTAGAACATAATTTTGATTTTAAAGGGGCACAAACGAACAAACAAACTTACACATCCCCTCATACTGGGTTGTAGAATGAGCCTCTCGACTCAATTACTAATCATTTTAATGATCAAAATCAATCATGAATTAGAATATTAACAAAGTAGTGCAATTTGATTATTTTCAAATACAAGAGGACAAAGAGAAAATTGACTAAACTATTTATTACAAATGTTTAGTTTTTATTCCCGTAGTGTTTAAGGATATTATATTGAAAATATTATATTGGTATTAATCTAAAAATTAGATTCCTTACATTATTTCTATTATCATTAATATCTATATTTATTTTTATGTATTAAATTTGACTCATGAATAATAGATTTTGTAAAAAGATTCTTACCTATAAAGTTATTTAACAATATATTAATATTTTCTTTCTTACTATTATTGACCATTTTAAATTGGCACTAACTACTTTTCCTAGGTTGAGTACAAATTTATTATACTAGTACAATGTTGGCACCACTTCAAAATATATAAGAGGAAATATTTTATAATTCTAGTTTTGTTGTTCAATGATAAAAATATTTTTTTTATTAATTAGAGTGCAACAAAATCACAAATTTGATTTATATCAATTATAATAAGGAATATTAAGGAAAACTCACTTCAAACATTATTACAAGTGTCTACCATTTATTAATTAAGTGTTTAAATGGTTTATATTAAATAAAATACTAATTAGGTACTCCACTACTGTTTTAATAGACCAAGTTTAGAATATGTTTTTAAGTGAATTATTGAATATGATTATGCATATTTGATATGGTGACAAGTCATGTTAGTCAAATAAAGCTTTGAAAGCTTAAATAGTTTATGGAAACTTAAATATTTTATGGCACTGTCATGTAATTTGTATCAACACATGATTACATGGAAATATTAAATAATATAAAACTCCTCCAAAAATAATATGAAGAGAATATTTGATATACAACAAATATTGAAAAGTGTGTCTAAATGTATATTAATATATCCTTAAAAAAATTACATTCATGAATCATATAAACCTAATCTTAAGATATTCGCTCAAGTAGATCAAGAATGGCTTCCACACCATATTTATTTATCTTGGTATTCTTGCAATGTTTTTTCTTTGGAATCCATGCCCACATTATGGTATTAATTGGAATAGAGCCAAGCTCTATGTCATTAGGATTTGGTACCCAATATTGCTCTAAAAAAATTCCATTGTATTTCCCTAGCAGAGGCTTCCACCAGTCAACCTTTACATGAAGATTCTCACTTTCATTATTCGTAAAGATATCTTAGAAGGATTTTTCCATCCAAATCATCTCTCCTGCATCCTCATCTCTTGATCTAACTAGCAACATCTTTCCTTTTCAACATCAATCATCATATTGAATGTTGGCTTTGGCTTGTTTCATTTGGGTCCAACATATACTGGTTCATCTATCACATTATCAAAATCTCCATCCATAATAATTGATATTACTTGGAGTGCATTACGATCAACATCAACAATGTGCCTTGTCTTGGGCTAGAAATCCTCAGAAGATGAATCACTTCCATTTATTATTCTATGATCATTATAGATTCCATCTAATGTATCAAGAATTCTTTCCCAATACACTACTTTATTTTTCCATTCCTCGGTAACAATTGGTGAATCCTCATTCCCAATAGTGTCTTTCCACATTTTTATGTATGATGTTATCCCTTCCTTTAGTTCCTTTAAATATACATCATTCTCTTTGGAAGCTAAGAAATATGGCTTCCCTGTGGGAATTATAATTTGACCTTCATCATCTATATTCCATAACTCAACTGGTTTCGACCACTTAATATCTCTAATTGATTCTTTTTACCTTAGTACTCGAACATCATTGAGTACAAGAAATTGGAAGTATTGGACATTAAGATGTCCAACTAGTGCACTTTTTCCCTTCTTGATGTATCCATTAAGAAAACTTTTGAAGTCATATAACTTGTCAATAACTGTAGGTGGAAAAACTCGATTTTATTCAATTATGCGATATGTATCCATCATTTAAGATAAAGAATAAATATCTTTACTTTTTAGGTTAGAAGACATTGTTATGTAGGCTCCATCTATGTCTTCATGGGTGTGCCCCACATGCAAGAATCCAACCGCAATAGTGATGAAGACAACAAGCATAGTTAAAAGTGATAGAAACATGAAAAGATATTGATTCTTATTATCACTTGCTGAATTGTCCAACTATAACAAAAAATGTGGAGGAAGAGGTTTAAAATCAACATTTTGACTTTTTTTTATTATCTTCCATTAGATATAAAATCATCCTTGTACACTTGACATTTTGAGTAAATAGAGGTGTCAAGTAATGCATTTGTAAGTGGGTTTCTTGAACTTCCACTTTCATAAAGTAGATCACCATACATATCCATTTGTGGGTCTTCCAGGTCCCTTAAGCACTTTGCAAGGGATGTAATAGTAAATTGTGATCCCATATGTACAAATGGTAGGGAGAAATGACCAAAACCTCCTGTCTTATGCCCATGTGTAAGCATACTTGTTAATGACAAACCTAAATATGTTCCAACAATAGATTTTGATTTGACACGTAGCCTTGGGATTGAAATCTTTGTTTTGTCCATTTTATCATGCATAATGCTCAAATGCTCCTTTGGAAACTGCTCTAACATAATTCTATGGGCATAGTAGCAATATATTCCACACATAACAATCTTGTTCTATTTTTTCAACCTACCTTGTGCCTTTTCTTCCAACTATTTTGTAGTTGTTGACTTCATTTGTGCTTTCAACATAATACATTCACTGCATTTACTAAAGTTGGTGTTCTTTGAAAATTCCACATCTCGAAACTTAGTATTCCAGATACTGTGATATTGATGGTTAATTGAGCTTTTGAAGAGCCTCATTGGTCTCTTTTAACAAATAATTTTGTTTGCAAGTCAAAGGAAGAAAACTTAAAGGAGCAGATGTTCAATCTTCTTCAACATGACGTGTTTAGTTTGGTGAAAAATCTGAATTATCAATTACAATTTTGTGCAATATTTCTATTGCTACCACTGTGTGAGTTCGTGCTTTGCATGTGTTTGTGTTACCATGAATAGCTTTGATATGTCCATGTTGGAAATAATGCTGGTACTTATAGAATGTGCTTTGAGGAATCTTAATTATCTTATACCATGCTTTGTTACAAATAATATTCCCATTAAATCTCACGTCCTTTACATTTCTAGCAATAGGTGGTAGGCCATGGCCCTTTGACATGATTGTGTTTGACATGAGTGAATTCAAGACAAATTCCCTAATACCATTTTTATTTATTTGTCTCATACCCCTTCTAGCACCTACAATGGCCTTCCTATCCACATGTTGAAGACAATATTTTCTACAACATACATCTGTTGCCAAAAGTCAAATTTCTTTCTCTTCTTCTATTTTTGTTTGACATTTTACAAAAAACTTTGTAGCCATAACTCATTTAATCCTTTTATATGACATTGTTACATGCATATAAATTGAGTTTCTATATTTTTAATTACAGATATACCAATCCCATTTGTTTAAGGGATTTGTGTCCTCTATAACATCCCATATCACCATTTTCTTGGGTGGCTCCTTGAATTTTTCCTTGACCCTTAATATCACACCTTTTTTGTCCACCAATTTATTTATTGGCCATATAAACAAACAATGTATAGAATTATCCACAATTCTGCATATCTCACAATTTCCATCTATCTCTTTCAAAAAACACCAAATTCCATTTCACCTAATGTTTCACCCAAAACAATGTCATCCTCGCAGACATTAACTAGCATTTCTTTGGTAATGCACATGCTTGTTCCCATGCATTCATTTTTAAGAGAAACCTTTGTAAATATGAATCTAACCCTATCTTTGGGAATATTTATGTCATGATCATGATAGTGAGGCTCCAAATCTGATTCTGTCCAAACCTCATAAGATTCTAATGCACCCCCTAGTGTATGCTCAAATCCTATTTGATGTGGTAGAGGAGCATCAAGTTTTAACACCTTCTATATTTTAACCACTATGCATCCTTTCTTTACCATATTTCTGTGCACTTTATGCCCAAGCTCTATATTGAATATGGAGCCATTGCCTGCCTTCACTCCATGTTGTAGAAGATCTACCTTGTCTCTAATAAAAAATGTAGAAGAAACATTTTCACCTATAAATGAATGTAAATAAGGTTATTATTTACTCAAGGAAACACTTATCATACTATCAATAATATTCAACACATGCTACAATATTTTGATTTACCTATGTTGTGTCTAAAATCTATGATCTTCCATGGATGTATGTCCTCTTCATTAACATCCTCATCAATCAAATGTGGTTGAGTGACATTAATTATCAAAATTGTAACATAACCTGCATTAACCCTTTCTCCGACATAATAAGTTCCAGAATCTATAGATTCGACCCTTCCTAGCCCAATGACTTGATCATTAATAAGGAGATCAACATAGTCCCCTTTTGCCAAAATTATATTTTCCATTGTAGTTTGTATAAATTTTGTAACAGCTAAATCTTAACTTGTAATTAAAGGTTGAACCATGTAAAGTTCGACTTTATATTTTCGCAAAAACACACAACTTACAAAAAAGTAATATAGATGCAATAATTTTAATAATATGGTAGTGATATTGTATGTAATGAAACATTGTTTCCCACCATTTAGTGCCTACTACTAAAAATTACTTTATATACAAATTACACAAAAAATATATATGAAGACCAGGAAATTAGAGATGTCGATAATATCATAGAATGACAAATATCAACTCATATCAAACCACCAACTTCCTATTCAACTTTAGAAATGACACTTGTAGTTTTGATGCATGTGTATGAATAATGATCATAAGAAATTTGTAGAAATTGAAGAACCAAAACATGGTCCTTTGGAAAATATAAGAAATTCCAAGATCGATGCTACATAAGATGTCTAAAATCCCCATGAGAAGGACAAATTATATTTATATTTCACTTGGTGAGGATGTTTGATGTCTGAAATTGAGAATCAAAAGCCAAACTAGAGGTTTTCTTCCAAATAAAAGTTTTGGTACTGTAAATACTAGATAATTCTCATTTTTATTCTAAAAGAAAAGAAATTGCATTGGAAGAAAAATATAGTATACCTCAATAATACATTTATTCATAAAATTCAAAATTATACAAAGATCACATTATTCTCCATGGATCAAATAATTATGATTGGATTATTATGTTTGTGTCAAAAGGAAAGTTATACAATTATCTTTCCTTCCAACTCATGCACAAATGTAGTGCCAAAAACAACATATATTTATATACACTTCTTTTGCACTATCATTGATCTTCATAAATTGTTCCAAATTCAATAAAATGGCACATCAAAAGCTATAGCTCTAACCATTGTGATTATTAAGATAATTTCACTCCTAGAGCATTGGTTACATAAGTGTAATGGTGTCTAGAAGAAAGTTAGTAATTACTAGGTATCTGTCTTGCATAATCACAAATGCACTGCCAAGAACAATATTAGAGCACTAACCTTGGTGAGGGTGAAATCTTGATAGTTTTCTTTTTGGCATGAGAACAAAGAAATCTAGTGCATTCTATAACTCCTTCTAACACAAATACAAGAACATTTCCAACAATAATGTTGCATTGTGAAAAAAATTTAATGCATGAAATATTTACTTCTATCACAAACACAAACACATTTTCAACAATAACATTGCAAGATGAAGGAAATTTAACACATTCTAACCTTCCTTCTAGTATAACGAGAAACATATTTCTAATAACAACATTGCATTATGAAGGAGAGATAATGTGTGCTAGCTTTCCTTCTATCACAAGTAGAAGCCCATTTCCAACAACAACATTGCACCACAAATCAAAGCTAAAAATCAATATCATTCCTTCTACTACAACCATAAGCATATTTCTAGAAGCAACATTACATGGTCAAATAAATCTAGCACATGTTAGATTTGCTTCTAGCACAAGCATAAACACATTGCCAATAACAATATTCTAAGGCGAACAAAATCCACCACATGCTAAATTTCCTTCTAACGTAAATAGAAGCATATTACTCTAAAAAACATTGCGAAGTAAAATAAATATTGCACATTCTAGAGTTTATTCTAGCACAAACACAATCACATTTCCAAATAAACATTGCAGGGTGGAAGATATCTAGCATACACTTGATTTACTACTAGTACAAAAAAAACACAATGGAAACCCTAACATTGTAGGGCAAACAAAACCCAACGCATGATATAATTCATTCTAGCACAAACATAAGTACATTTCCAATTATATTGCATTGAAAAAGAAATCTATTTCATACTAGATTTTATTCTAGTACAAACAAATCACGTTGCTAACACTAATATTTCATTGCAAAATAAATTTAGTGCATGTTAGAATTCCTTCCACCATACATAAACATATTGCCAACATCAATATTGTAGGGTAAAAGAAATCTATCCCATGCTAGATTTTCTTCTATCACAAAGATAAGCATAGCTCCAATAACAACATTTCAAGGTGAATTATATCTAACATGCTATTTGTACGTATATCTCAAACACAAACATGTCACCAATAACAACATTGCAAGGTGAATGAAATCTAACACATGCTAGATTTTATTCTCTCGCAAACACAAGCACATAACAATATTTTAAGGTGAAAAAAACATACCACATATTACATTTACTTCTAGCACAAACAAGCATATTTGCAAAAACACCATTGCAAGACAAAAGCAATTTGGTGTGTGGTATATTTCCTTCTAGCAAAAACACAAACACATATCATTGTAGGGCTAAAGAATCTAGCACATGCTAGATTTTGTTATAGCGTAAACACAAACATATTACCAACAACATTCTAGGGCAAAAGAAATCTAGCACATACTAGATTTCCTTTTAGCACAATCACAAGCACATTGCCAATAACATCATTGTAAGGTGAAGGAAATATGACACATACTAGATTTCCTTCTAACACAAACAATTGAATTGCCAACAACAAAATTACAATGCGAAAGAAATCTAGTGCACACTAGATTTCCTTCTAACGCATATACAACCATATTTTCAATAAACTCATAGAAGGGTGAAAGAAATCTAAGGTATGCTAGATTTCCTTCTAGCACAAACACAAACACAAACACATTATAACATTTCTAGATAAACGATATCTAGCACATGGTAATATTTACTTCTAGCACAAACAAAAGCATATTGCCAACAACCACATTGTAGTGAAAAAGAAATCTAGTGCATGCTAGATTTCTTAGGGCCAAAATAGAAGCATGTTGTCAATACCAACATTGCAAGGTGAAGAAAATCTAACACGTGTTACATTTACGCGTAATACAAACACAAACACACAACAACATTGTAGGGTGAAAAAAATATAATGTGTTAGATTTGCTTCCAACATAAACAAAAGCATATTGCCAACCACAACATTGGATAGAAAAATAAATCTAGAACAACTTCTATCACAAACACAATCACATTTACAATAACAACATCACAAGGTAAAATAAATTTAACATGTGCTAGATTTACATGTAGCATAAATACAAGCATACTACCAAAAACAACATTTCATGCTAGAAGATATCTAGCGCATGCTATATTTTCTTCTAACATAGACACAAGCACATTGCCAAGGTGAAGGAAATATAACACGTGTTAGATTAGATTTCCTTCTATAATAAACAACCAAATTGACAACGACAATATTGCATAGCAAAAGAACTCTAGCACAACTTCTAGCCCAAACACAAGCACATTTCCAATAACATTGCCAAGGTGAAGGAAATCTAACACTTGCTAGATCTCCTTTTATCATAAACAACCAAATTGATAACAACAATATTGCAGAGCAAAAGAAATCTAACATAGTTTCTAGCCCAAACACGAGCACATTTCCAATAAAATCATTGCAAGGTGAAAGAAATTTAATGTGTGTTAGCTTTACATGCGGCACAAATACAAGCATACTACCAACAACAACATTGCACGCCAAAAGAAATCTAGTGCATGCTATGTTTCCTTTTAACACAAACACAATCACATTGATAATAAGAACATTCCAAGGTGAAGCAACTCTACCACATGTTATATTTACTTCTATCATAAACAACCATATTACCAATAATAACATTGCATTGTGAAAGTTCTTTCTAGCATGTCAATAAAAATATTGCAAGGTGAAAAAAATGTAAGGTGTGTTAGTCTTGGAAATGTTGAGAGGGTGTTTGAATCAATATTTCTTTACAAATGTTATATTATGGCACTTAAAATCACTAGTTACACCAAAACACAAGATGTGCAACAAGAAAATAGTTTTATTAAAGAAAATGATGAGGACTCTAAAAACCCAAGCTCTAACTTGTACAACAAAGTCTTTAACTCCTTCAAGACTCTAACCCTAAATGAGGACTCTAATTTTCAACTAAAAAACTAAGCTCCAACCTGGTCCCTCATAAGGGTCCAAACTTATATGAGGACTCCAATACTCACATATTAATCTCGGCTCCAACCTCGTATGACGACTTCGATCCTCTAGGGATCGAACCCTCTCGGTTTGCTTCGATCTCTTAAGGTGACTTCAATACTGCTTCACACTTGAGCCATAAAAGACTTCAAATACTTCTAAATTTTTTATCCAATATAAGTCTACAAAGTGCTCTTCAATATACATCTAAAAAAACTTTAGGTCCGCTTTAGCAAAACTTTTATGGTTGCGCCAACAAAACATGTCTTGAAGTGTTGATTTTCAACTATGCTCCAAGGATGACTACTCCAACAAAACAAGTCTTTAAGTGTTGGTCTTCAACTATACTCCAAGGATGACTACATCAAAAAAACAAGTCTTCAAGTGTTGGTCTTCAACTATTCTTCAAGAGTGACTCTTGTTTCAACAAAGGCTTGAAGAATGCTCAATTAATGTCATCATGAATGCACTCTACTGTCAACTCAAAAGATGCCTTAAGTATGCTATCATTTTATCATTCGATGAAGGTGTCTCCTAGGCTCTTCATGTGTGCTTTAAAGAATGTCCTTCGGTACACAAGGATTACTTTACCTCTATTTTAGATCTAACTTTATGTCTATTTAGGAATGCTTCAAAGGATTTCTTCAAAGGCGCTCCAAATAATCTATTACAAAAAACTCTTCAAAAAACTAGTTTGACCAGTACGGTCAAATTGGAATTGATGACAATCTTTACTTCACAACAACTCCAATTGGATTATATTCAACTCAGACTTGACAAGCTTGATCATAGCCTTTCTCCCCAAGAAAACATGAACCTTGATCACATCCTTGAATCCCATCATGGTAGCCTCTCGTCACATGTTTACCCTAGTTGGTCGATTACTTGGGTAGATGTGGGAGGAGGGTGTTATAATGTGCATGAATATCAACATATCTAGTAAAAAAATAATTATCACAACAAAATCCCTGGCATGAGCTGTAACATTACTACTATGGCTCCAAGTGGCAATCTATATCCTTCCTAAACATGTCAAGCCTTATTGAACCCGGAGAGCCAAATCTTATAGGAATGTGGAAGCTTCTCTCAAACTGAATGGGGATAATGCCTCATGAAATTTTTCACGACACCAAGTTTGATGTGAGAAAACTTAGTGTATTTATGGAACCACATCACACATGTTCGTAACAACATGTTGGAGCATCAATTTATTAATTATTTGTGAGAAAAGCTCCCTTCCCATGAAGAAGAGAAACAAAACAAATTCTAGTGATTATATCCAATAGAATTCAAAGCCCAAAATGTGTGGACAGCTAAACAATTCCACATCACATACTTAACCATTTCAAGATTGTGACAGATTAAATGACGTCCAAGTAAAACCAAAGTGTTGTAACCAATCCTTGATTGTGAAACTATCACAAAGAATCAACCATCCCAATATGTGTGTATTAAACAGAAGAATGAGACTTCTAGATGCCTTGGCCCTATTGGATCCACCCAAACTCAGAATTATTGACATTACACTTTGTTGTAACTCATTCTTGGTTATGGGGAACTAGTGCCCGAGACGTCTTGAGATTGATTAAAAATAATTAAAATCAATGGATAAAAGAACAAACCATGAGGCCTTGCAAGCAAAGCTTATAGTTTTGAAACCCTAGCTTTCCATAAGCCATATTTTAGCCAGAGAAACTATGAGAGTTGCAGAGTGATGGACTAAAGGAATGGATTGAAGAAGAATAAAAGGTAGAGTTAAAATTAGGCACTTAAAAATCAAAATTTAAACCAATGCAGAAAGGATAATGCAAGGCTAATAAAATGTGAATGGGATTCTTGGATGTGGAGCGCTTCATTAAGGGCTTTGAGGTTAATTTTCATGAGTAGAATTAAGTAAATTCATTAAAAACTAAACTAAAGCACACACTGCATTTTAGACTATCCAAGAGAGGAAAAGACATATATGAATGCTGAAATAGAAGGGAAAAATAGTCACAACAACTTCCCAATACTAGAATCAAACTACAATATATATATAAATTTCAAAGAGAATTTTTGTTTACAATGCCAGTCATGGGTAACTATGCCCTCCAATGAGGGGAATTATGGTCTTTTATTCTTGATGCTAGACCTAACTGTCTAATTGTTATAATCAAATTGAAATTGATTCTCAAACAATTTCCAAATCAGTGCTTCTGGAAAATATTCTAAAAATAATAAAAAGTTACAATGATAACTTTAAATGTTATATATATTATTTAAAAATAATAAAAAGTTACAATGATAACTTTAAATATTATATATATTATATAAATAATATATATAACGTTACTAAATTTGCTTCCTTTACAATGATCGTCACATTAAATAAAATTAATTGCAAAACAAAAGGGTAGGACCAAAGTTGGACATGGATGGCATGTGGGTTTCACAATTGTACATGGGAGGTTTTTGAAAAAAATGTTTCTTGCCCAAGACCACCTGTAGTGGTATGGTGTTGCTGTAATAATTAATAGTCGTCGATTTTTAGATGGGTAGTTTGAGAAAACTGGCTCGCAGCACCACATAAACCATTGAGATCCTTTGATCCATGTGCCATTGGGTAACATTGGATCTTGATAAATTCATGGAAGATTCAGTGTTTGTGTCCTGGGATTCAACATTTTCATTTCTAACCCACAAATTCAGGTTCTCCTTTTCGCCCGACTCATCATCCTTTCTTCCTTTTGCTTCTTTTGAACACCCCGCGTAATAAAGGTTCCTTCTTATTTCACGCCGGTGTGTGAAGCTTGTGAAAGTTGGTGTTTGATTCAAAGGGATTGGAACAGACATTGGTAGATATATCTGAGAGGAATCTAGATCTCTTTCTATGGGTATGATCTAAATCGTGGATTTGCATCGCTGGTTTCCAGCAGATGAGGAATATTTTTCCATATAGGTTTGGTTGAAATTCTTCATTTGCCTCTCACCTAGAGCTTTTACTTCTTGAGGCTTTCTCGTGCACTTTAAGAGGAGTAACACACAGGAAGAAAACATACTTTGAATTAGTGCCGAAACCCTTCTGTTGCTCGTTGATAAATGAGCGGATCAACGATCCAATTCAATTAGAGGGTGCAACAGAAGCGTGGAGATTAAGAAATATTGAAAAAATGTATCAGGGAGGAATGTTGTATAAGTCTTTAAGTTTGTGTTGAAGCCTGCAAGCAATGACCATTTCCTTTAGAACAAAGCACAAGGCGAGATTAGAGTTTATCAAGTTGCGGAAATCCGTGACATAACAAAGATCAAGAAGACAGGAAGTTAGTTTCGTCAGGAAATTCTCAACTCAAAACAGAATCTTGGAAGAAGCCTCTCGGGGATTCTTCTGAGAATCACTTTTTCAAAATCGTCGAGAATGTGGTAGACGATGGGGGTGAGAAACAAAATTTATGTGATCAGTAGTTAATGGAATTATTACCGTCTTGGAGGTCAACAAAGCATATGAGATTCAAAAGTCAGACGAAAATAAACAGTCGAGACATGAATTCAAAGAACGATATCTAACAAGAATTTTCTAGTCTATTACGTT
This sequence comes from Pinus taeda, assembly GCA_000404065.3. Classification (NCBI taxonomy): domain Eukaryota; kingdom Viridiplantae; phylum Streptophyta; class Pinopsida; order Pinales; family Pinaceae; genus Pinus; species Pinus taeda. Next base: position 129,328 of record APFE030440258.1, on the reverse strand, counting down.
TCTCAGAAGGTTCAAGAGGTGCTGACAAAGAAGAGTCCAATATTTGAGAAGGTGAGCTTCAGTTCCATGGTCATTTGAGTGGTCAAGTAGCTTATTGACAAACGCTTAAGTTTTAAAGGAAGGTCTGGCAGAGATGAAGCCGATAATAAGTCCGACAATCAACAGAAAGATAATCTGTCTCGCTGGAGTTTTCTCTTGGAAGGTTGGAGGTGCGCTTATTTGTGAAAACGCTGAGAGTGTGAGAACCCTGATTGATGGTAATTCTGGTGGTTGCGAGGAGCTAAAGAAAGGGAGCTTCGATAAAAGAATGGATCTACTATATAAAATAAGCTCGTGTCAGTTAACACTAGAATGGTAAAGTTTCCTGTTTATGTTATATTATACGGTACTTGAATTCTGTGGTTTTCAAAAGGGACTCATTCCTCCCCTTTGGTTTATATTGTAGAGTATTGGCCATGGTGGTTCTGCCTCGGTCTTGGGCCTGCACATGTTATATGATTACAAGGCTTGAATCCATTGGTTTTAAAATAAGGCTCTTGTTTAATAAAGGAATCTTCCCACTCAACTTTAAATTAGTAAAATGGTATAGAGGGATTTATTTTCCATAGATGGGTCGAGGGAAGTGCCAATCAATGATTAGAGAGAATGGGGAATGTTGGTCAGACCTTGTTGCTTGCATTATTATCTCACTAGAATGTTGGCCCAACAATAGAATGTAGGTCCAAGCCCTTGTAAGCAATTTGCATTAAACTCACGCAGGTCAACATAATTAAATTTCTCCACTCCAAGGATACATAGACCATGCTCGAAGGTGATGCCTTACATAATAAGGGCTCTAAGATGATGTAGCTACAAGAGGTGTCCACACCCTTTTGTCACAAGCCCTCATAGACTCCATTACTTCTACTAAGCCATGTGCTTCATTAGGAGTTATTCCTATAAGTTAGGAATCAATTCCTATAATTTAGGAGCTAATTCCTATAATTTAGGATGAATTCCAATGTTTTAGGATGAGTCCTTACAAATTAGGATGAGTGATGAAGTAGTTAACTAATGTGCAAAAGTGGAAGGCCGAGTTCATTGTCTTCTAGTGCGAGTTAATTTGGGAAAAGGACGAATGGTTGAATCTCAAGTTCTAGAATTGAGATGAGATGAGTTGCATGAGTTAGTTCACTCAGTTAACTTGTCAATCACAAAATAAATTTCCTAAAATATAATTTGCTAGATTTAGCCATTTGAATTGCTTATAAGGAGGAACGAAGGCACAAATGTATTCATTCTTGAGCATGAATTTTGTGTGTGAGCTTGTGAGAGAACGAGTCAATTAGGAGGCTTGTGTGAGTTGATAGAGGGAAGAATTGCCTTGGGAATGTGCTAGGAAATAGGAGGAAATTACTATTTAATAGAGACTCCTCATTCAGGCAAGGCAAGAAGGCAAGCATATAGGGGTCTTGTAGATTGTTTCAAGCTTAGTTCAAGAAGGGAGATCATTCTATTCTCTATTGAGACTTAACACAAGAGGTAGATCATTGTATTCTCTATTGGAGTTCGACAGGCATTTATGAAGATATGAATTTAAGTGTGTTATTTGACAATTTGTCAAGGTTGGCCAGCAAGCAAATAACCCTAGCTCAACCTCAATGTAGCATTATAAATAGAGGTGACCTCTAGTCATTTGATACACACATCTCTTGTGATCTCTCTCTACTTGTTTGGGTTTGGTGGAAAGAGGTCTAGAGGGAGATTCCTAGCCGCAGTCCTAATGAAGGAGACCTAGCCGCAGGTGAAGAAGAGACTCAACCGTAGTTGAAGGGAAAATCCCTAGATGCAGTCAAGGAGAAGCCATGCCGTAGCCGTAGTCATAAAGAAGTCTTATCCACGGTCAATGGGAGAAATTTTGCCATTGTCTAAGAAGACTCCTAAGCCTCATAAAAAGAATCCCTAGCCACAGACAGAGGGAGGCTCCTATCCACAGTAAGCCATGATCAAGGGGAGGCTACATATGTAGGCAAAGAAGGCTCCTATCTTCTGTCAAGAAGAAGGCCCTAATCTGCAGTTAGGGAAGGTCCCGATCCACTGTCCAAAGAGGCCCTAATCCGCTGTCCAAAGAGGCCCTAAATCCACAGTCACAATGAAGCCTAAATCCACTATCAATGGAGCCCTAATACATAGCTAAGTAAAGACCCTAACCCGCAGCAAGAAGGAATCTTAACACTACATTAAGATGCCTGGATAGACAACATGTTTGTTGTCGGTGACAACGTAATAAAGGAAGTTGTTCTAGGTATGTTTTAAGGACTGCTTGCTAGGTTGGGAAACCACAATCATAAGGTAAAAGAATGTGTTGAACATATCAACTCTATAAGCTCAGAACAGATCAATGTTGTCTATAGTTGGGTGCTCAAAAGTGTTGACAGCTAAGTCAAGTTCTTGTAAGGTAAAATATTGTTGCATTTGTTAATGTTTGGATGTTGATTGATGAAGTATCGTTGGCCTATCTTATTGTTGGGCTAGGACGTAGGCCATAGCTTGTAGCATAGGCTATTCTGGGGATTGCCTAACTAGACTTGGACAACATGGAAGTGGTAGAGTCTCTCCTTGGTACTCTACAGCCTTTGAAGGTCTAACTATATGAAGGACGAGGATATATGCTATACATGGGTACTATTTCGACATGTTTATTTAGAGTCAGTCTTAATCTATGTGTTTTATATGTGGTTATCCCAATTGTGGTGAGTGAGGGTTTAAACAACTATAGCTAATGCTAAAACCGCTTCTAATTCCCACTTTTGGAGGCAGTGTATGACCCCCACAAAATTATTTTTTGTAGTATTCGTAGTTATAATTTGTGTCTCCAGAAGTCATTCTTTTTTAATGATTAACTATGCTTTTTTTCTTTCTAGGATCTCCTCTCAAGCACATGTTTCAACCAATTCTCTAGTTCGTTCTTCAAATTACTTTTATAATTATTTTTGAGATTTATACTTCTCTAATATTCTGTAAGAAAAGGTCTTTCATTTTATATGTACAAGGTGATTCCTTGAGTTAGAGGAAAGGAATATCCTTCCCTCACTAGTAAAGGGACTTCCCCTAGAAAAAGAAAATGATTTCCTTTCTTGAGAGAGCTACAGGATATTCCTTATCAAGGTCGATTTCATTACCAGCAGATGCATCGTCAACATTACAAATAGTTGGTGAAGTCTCTTTGTTAATCTCTACCTCTTGAGTAGTATTCTTGTTATTCCGAGTAAAGCCTCGACCTCTTCCCTTTGCATTAGCATTTTGAGGCACAACCTTAACTTCTTTTAGTTTTTTCAAGCAATCAATTGTGACCAGTTCCTTACAGATATTGGACACATCTAATAACACTACGCTTCGTTTAAGGGGTTCAGGAGTAGCACTAGATCCAAAAATATTTGACTCCATTGTTGCACGCTTTCCTTTTAGCTTACTTTGGGTTGGCATAAGAGATGGAAGGACATTGTTCAATGTGGACTTTGCGGCCCTCGCCCATGTAATGCGAACATTGGATGCCTAGGTTCCAGTCATTGTTATTTTGTAAAGTTGTGAGCAACACAACTTTACACCTTTGAATTTGTGTAAACCGAGTAGTAATATTCAGAGATCCAACCATGAAAGTTTACCAGTTCTTGCAGCCCACCCAAAGGATCACCATGGCCGATCAACTTTTTCCAACAAATGTGAGTAGGAACTATGGAACTGCGGGAAAGAGTTGCTAGTGTTTGTTGTACATGTAGAGGAGCTTCTTGAGAAGATTTGATCTTGGGTTGGAAGCTTCAGAACAATCCCTGCTTTCCTTTGTGCTTTAATATGAAGAAAAAACCACCTGGAAACCTCCATTTACTCACCAAACACCACTCGCTCACCCATTTTCAAATTTCAAATTATGTCGTGAAACTTTAAAATGTACATAACTAGTTGATTTATTTTATGGCATATTCTAGTGTTATGGCATATTTAGTTTGTAAAAGATTAAATTTAGAACTCAATAAAACAATGAATTATATTGTTCAACTAGAATTCTTGAATGTTAAAGTGCATAGTGAATTAAAGTGTGTACTTCTCAAACTTTCTTCTAATCCAAAATATTGGTTGAGTCACATGCTTTGTTATTAAGCGAGGGTTGGTTTCAAAAAGTAAATGGATATTTTTTTGATAGAATGGTCACATATTTGTCTTCCATATAAGGGTAAGACTAATCAAACTAAAATAACAAGGAAGAGGAAAATGAAGCACACAATAACTGATTTGAGTGATTCAAATGTGTTCGTTGTGTTCTCTAATTCTACACTTTTTAACTACTATTTTGTCTCTCTATTTTTGAAATTTAATGTTGAATGTTCACCTTTTGTAGATGTGTGTAATCAATCTAAGATTTTTCACTCAACTTAGCTTGTTGTAAATAATTCTATAAACTAGCAATTGCACTAAGAGGTGCAAAGGAACGTCGATAGGAAGAGTGCGGAATGATTTTGTGATATCTATGTTATAATTTAGATAAAAATGTTGCTAAAAAAGGATGGCATGTGCCTTTTTAGTGATCTTAGCTTGAATGGCCCTACATTTTTCATCAAAATGTTCATACTTCTTGTCAAAAGATAACCACCTTTTCTTTTTCCTATCCTATTTGTAAGTGCTACATTGGGGGATAGTTCAATCCATTTTATTGGGTTATCCCTTAGAAGTTGTGTGGGGTCAACAAGAGGAAATAGTTTTATTTTGAACAAAATGATTGGTCTTAGGAAGCTTATCTTCTATTTTAGAGACAAGCATGAAGGTATATTACAAACTAACAAAAAATAGTTTTAGTTCCTTCCTTAATATGTCAAAATAACACATAAATGATCCTAACTTGAAGATTTTCTTTGAATTCTCTTACCTCAAGTTTCTATGAAGAGGAGCTATCAAGGCAAGCGAGGGAACCCAACCTTAATTTCTCTTAAGAAACAAGAATCCCCTAATTGACAAGCCAATCTAGAAAGTCTTCCTACCCAAATAATGAAGGCCTTTATCTTTTCTTGATTAACCATGATTCCTGTCACTGTAATGACGATATCAAGACATTGTGTCATTCCCTCCACTAAATGACTGAATGATCTTTGTCATGAGAGCAAGGTCATCTATAAAATTCACGTTAATCAGTTTCTCCCCATAAAGGAGGGGAATGCCTCACAACATTTGTTATAAATAAGAATCTTAAAGGAGAAATAATAATGCATCACTACAATACCACATAAATATGGGGCAAATGGTTTGGATCGTTTATGACTTTGCATGTGGGGTTTGGTCTAGGGTTTTTACTGGTTCCGTATGCTGATTTAACCCCTTTTATGGTATATAGGCTGGAATATCATTTGCAATGTCGACCAAATTTGAGTCCCAGAGTAACTGGGTAAAGGGGTTGAGCTTTTATATGAAAAGGCCATGGATCCTGGCCAGTCTTCACAGTGGGGTTATTCATTTATGGCATTATTAGATGGAAGCATTGATAGATTTTATGAGCATGATGGGCCGGTTAGAGGAGTACATTTTCACAAGGCTCAGTCGTGTTTGTGTCTGGAGGTAAGCCAACTGGCTTGGATATTTATTGCATCTTTTGTGGTCCATGTGAACCTCTTTTTTATGCATTTCAAAGATTGAGCAGCACTTTGAAACTGATCACCAAGGTTTAGTTTTTAGTAGTTTCATGAATTGGATGATTGATATGGGTTTCAATGGATACATTTTTATATCCTGGAAAGGTGGGTCTCTACCACCTTGGTGACATGGAGAGGGTCGTGAACACATTGGTGTTGTGTGATTTCCTCATGTATTTTGACAAAATTTTCATGGATCAACTAGGAGATTACCTTTACTTGCTCTGTATTGTAAAATGTCAGGAAATTACACACATCTAGTGGCAAGTTTTATAGTGATGTCAATTGGGTCTAGCTTGAGTGGTTGGGAAGAAAATGTTATATTTCCCAGTTTGTGAGTCAATTATTGTTTGGAGCTCTTATTCATGAGCTATGAGGAATATCTCAGTCTCACTATGGGATGGAGGGTGGGCTGAGAAATTACATGCAAGGAAAAAGAAGGTCTCAAGGTAATCAAACTGGTATACCTAGTTTAAAACCTTCTAAATGGGTGGGGATTGGGCTAGATGACAAGTCCTTGGTATTTTTGGCGAGCTTATAAATGACTCTCATAGTGAAACCACTTAGCCAAAGGAGAGCTGCAAGAAAAATTCCCACCCTCTCCCATCCAAGGAACAAATTTGTTTTAGAATTGGTAGGTTTAGTGAAGCTTTGCAGCCCTGTAGCTTCTTATGTGTACATTGTGCATTTATATTTAGGCCATCTACAGAGTAGTGTCTTCAATTATAAATTATATTAGTTACAAGTCATCTGACATAATAGTAAAAAATACAATTAAGAAAAGTTGTTATAACTCTAATTTACTTGTTAATGTTACAGGGAATGACTTTAAGATCAATATATGGAACTACAAAATGCATCGTAGCCTATATCTGGAGAGTTAAGTTCCACAATGAGTACCCTTGGATTGTCGGTGCAAGTGATGAACAAACAATAAAGATACGAAACTGGAAATATTGAACTTGTATCTGACCTTACTGGTAACATTTTTTGTGTAATGTGTGCTTCTTTTCATCCTAAGGAAGATTTGGTCATTTGAAGCCCCTTGGATCAAACTGATTGTGTATGGGATATTTGTGCTCTAAGGAGGAAAACCGTATGCTGATGATATTAAGGTTAGCATAGATGAACAAATATATTTTTGGAGAGGGCGATGTTGTTGTCAAATATGTTTTTGGAATGTCATGACTATGGAGTGAACTGGGTTGTTGCTTTTCATCCCAGCTTGCCATTAATTATGTCGGGAGAAGATGGTCACCAAGCAGTTTGAATGGCATGAAGATTCAATTGCTTGGTGAGGTTATTTCTATTTCATTAGAGACATATTAATTTTTTTATTTTTATTTTTTTAATCCTCTTTCTTGAGTAGCATCTCAGTTTGTATGTAAATCATTTGTGAAAATTTAGTTTGTTTTGTTCTCGGATACCAAGGCCTAGCAAGTTGGATAATCTAAGAGGGCATGTGAAAAGTTTGTAGATAATTAATTTATGAAAAGTTAGTTTTGTTCTCAGAGTTCAAGGCCTGGGAAGTTGAATGCTTTAGGAGGGAATGTGAAAAAATTGTAGATAATTCATTTGTGAAAATTTAGTATGTTTTGTTCTCAGGGACCAAGCTTGGGAAGTTGGATATTTTAACTTTTAAGAGGGCATGTGAACTATATGTCTTGTGTGATGTTCCATCCACACCACGACATTATTGTTAAAATTTAGAAAATAAAAGTATCCGCGTTTGAGATGTATCCATGTATTGTAGAGGTGTCCAAACCTTTCGTAGAGACCATGATTTATTTTGGATCCTTGCAGCACATCTTGATATGAATCTTCTTTTTGCTGGGCATGACCATGGGATGATTGTTTTCAAGTTAGAAAGAGAAAGATATGATTTTGTTGTTTATGAGGGCATCATATACTGCAACAATGACCATTTTCTGTTGGCTCATAATTTGCAACTCAAAAAGACTCTCAACCTATACAGATAACAAGAGTTGGATCCATGAATTGGATCAAGGATGATGATAATTGTTGTTTAGCCGCGTGGAGAATGTTGTCCTGATAAGTTTGGATGTTGATGGTGGGTGATATGAACTTATTCATGGGCTAGAGTATAGTGTTGGGACTTGGGAGAAGTGATGCACTGCAGGAAGAAAAGACAACGACTAGGAGGACATGTTTCCTTTTCTACTTGCAATCAATCGACAATCATTGACATGAGTCATAACCAAGTGATAAAAAATCGCAGAAATAATGTGTTTAAGAAGTCTAGTCTTCCAGTGACTGTGGATGCAATTTTCTGTCCAGGAACATAAAACCTTCTTCTTGGGCGAGAAGATAGTGTTGGGACAAAAGAGTGACACAATGTAGGAAGAAAAGACAACGACCTTGGTTTGTAATAGAGTATTGTACTTGGGGACCTCCATATTCCATTTGTTAAATACATTTAGTCAGATGGCATGGAAAATGTAGCGTTTCTGAGAAAGCATGCAATCATCATTAGAAGCAAGAAACTTGTACAATGTTCTCTGCATAAGATTATTTGTGTTAAAACTTAAGAGTGGTGCTTAGGGTGACAATTGTGCTTTGTTGTATTCCAAACAGAGATGGTGGCCTTATTGCAACACTTTATGTTCAAGTATGTATAACAAAGGTGTCTGGGAATTCTCTCAATTCCCTGGATGAGTTGGAAATAACCGTGTCATACATATTGATGCCTGAGTATATCTTCAAGATGGCACTGCTAAAAAATAAGTATGACAATGTTATGAGCATGATTAGGAACTGATATGTGGACTGGCATTGATTGCTTAGCTGCATCTGAAGGGCTTCCCAGAAGTGGATATTCACTTTTTCAAAGACGAGAATGCATGATTTAACTTAGCAGTGTAGAGTGAAACTATTCAAATTGATGTTGCTTCTACAAAACAGAGATATCTTAAGGTCATTAGTATACACTTGGAACTGAGGCCCTTTGGTAAGGCAATGCTAGCATTGTTGAATATGCTTACCAGAGATTAAAGAATTTTGAAAGGCTTTCGTTTTGTATCTTGTCATGGAAAATATTGATAAGTTTTTGAAGATGTTAGGGATTGCAGAAATATAAAATGATGTTATGGGTTAGTTTCACAATGCCCATATGTGAGTGCAGCAATTCATGGGCTTACAGAGATTGTCGATATGATTGTAGTTAATAGTAAGGTGGAAATCTCCCCACTCTACCTTTTGGAAAGAAATCATCACTTATTGTGCCTCCTCCATTAATTTGTCGCAATCGTGAATGGCTATTAGTGAGGGTTACAAAAGGCCTTTTTGAGGGTGGGTTGGATAATGCAAGGGTTGTAGTCCATGAAGAAGAGGATGAAGGAGTTGCAGCTAATAGGGGTTACCACCTTGACACTTCTGGGGGGTTGGATAATGGATGGGGTCCAGTCCATGAAGAAGAGGATGAAGGAGCTGCGGCTAATAGGGGTTAAGACCTTGACACTTATGGAGTTGAAAAACAAAATGGCGAGGTTGTAGCGATTGATGATAGAGAAGTGAGAGGAGAAAATGACGATGAGGTAGGATGGGATGTAGAATATTTGAAGCTACCTATAGATGTCTAAGCTGCAAATGTTGTAGGTACAATTCATAATGTCATTAGTTACACCATCACCACATATGCCAGTAATTCAAATCTAGATACAAAAAATCTTCTCTTGCAGGTGAGAATGCAACTGCTAGTAACATTAATATGGTGATGCAGCTCTCAATTCAACAACTTGGTATTAGTAATTACACTCCATTAAAAGTTAAAACCTTTGTTTTTGGACCTTTACATGGGCATCCATACACACGTTCCTGCATTTGTTTCTGCATTGTGGTCTTCTTAGCAATAGAAGGAGGCTGGAGTGAGACTACTAGATCAAATGTCAAAGGTCCATGAGCTTTGGTATTTAAGATTTTTCTATTAGATGAGAAACATAGACTAGCTTATAAATCCATAGCAGTTGGGAAGTTTAGTGAAGCATTAAGGTTATTTCTTACCATCTTGCACACACTTCATGTTATTGTTGTAGATTATGTTTAGGAGGTTGAGAAGGTGAAGAAATTGATTAGAATTGCTAAAGAATGTGTTCTGGGTCTTCAAATGGAGGTCAAGAGGAAGTTAAGGATCATATTGTCAAACAACAAGAGCTTGCAGCCTATTTTACTCATTGCAACATTCAAAAAATCCATTTGAGGTTGGCTTTGCTGAACACCATAGGTGTTTGATAAGGAATTAAATACAACTTCTAACTTGGCTTGACAACTGCTAGCAAATGAGCATGGTACAAACCATGCAAAAAAGGCCCAACAAGTTCTGCAGGCATGTGGGAGGTAGTTGCAGGATGCTAAAAACACTGATTATGGCTTTAGAAATCCTTTTGTTATTTTTGGAGCAACGTTTACACCTGTATACCATGTCCAGAAGTATGTGTCCTCTCCACTTTGTACACCACACTTTATTCCAATCATAAAGGGAAATCTATGTGCTATATGTGAGATTGCAGTTGTGTTCTGGGTATTCATGTGCAGTTCAAGGGAAAGGAAGTTAAGGATGATACTGTTCAACAAAAAGAGATTGTAGTTTATTTTAATCATAACAAGCTTCAAAAATTCCATTTGAAGTTGGCTTTGCTGAATACCATGGGTGTTTGTTATAAGGGAGGAGCTTCAGTACAACAACTAACTTTGCTTGATGAATATTGGAAATTGAACCCCTGCAAACCATTCAACAAAGATACAACAAGTTCTGCATGCATGCGAGCGGCAACTACAGGATGCCAAAAAACTGAATTATGATTTTGACTTCAAAAAGCCTTTTGTTGGTGGTGCAACAACTTTTACACCTATATACCATGGTCAGTCAGAAGGATGTGTCTTGCCCATATTGTACACCATGCTTTGTTCTAGTCATATAAGGAAATCCCCACCCTATATGTGAGCTTGTCGTTGTGGGTTCCAATGCTTTTGGGTGCTGAATGTGCATCTTTATTTCAAGAAATTTCATTACCATGCATATTTCCATATCAATATTGCACTCTCTAACTTTGAGAACCACGTTGAGAGATATCGCAGGATAATCACTAACAAGTCTTGGACAAACCTGAGGGTCTTCTTAAGAGACTGGAGGAGGTTGTTTAGTGATCACTGAAATGACAGTAGAAGTAAAAATTTCCATGCTTTTTCATTGCTTACAATTTGAAATTTCAATCTGTATTTTTGCTTCCCTTTCTCAATCTTAGATAATGAAAAGTGCCAGTAATTTAGCTTTAGGTATAGAGATTTTTTTATAGACCCCCTTGGGTGTTTATCCTATCTTTATTATGCTAGTGTTCTAGTGGTTTGTCTGAGTAGAAACAAGCACTAGGGTCTTATTATTCAAAATCATAAAGCAATTTAATTATTTGAATGCTTTTTCATATGTAGGCCCTGTCTGAATCATAATTGGTCAAATCGCCCATTAATAGACTAGGCATGGTATTGAACCAGCCTGCTGACCAGATTGGTACCTAACTAGTACAAAATGGCCCTAATTGACTGGACAGAAGACTTAAATTTTTATGAAATCTCTAAATGAATTTTCTTGTACATGCACAATAGACTTAGGTTTATTCTTTTGATGATGACTATAGATGCACAATAAACAATTGTGAATTTTCTTAATGCCTAGAAATCACAATCCTCTCTTAATTATGACTCAAAATTTATAACTCTGAAGTTGTTATGTGTTTGAATGAAAACTATTTTACAAAATGCTTAAGAATTGGTTTGCATCTACATAACAACATCCATGTATGTACTTGTATATTGGTCTTAGGGCTTTATATTTGGGTTGCTATCTTTATTTACATGGGTATTCTAAGTTCGGAACATAACCATCACTTTTACACCATAGAGGCTTGGAAATTCTATAGCTAGCTGTTTGTGCTACATGGACTTGAAAAGGGATCATTTATTTGCTGAAACCAAGGCACCTTTTAATGCAATTGACTCACAACAGGAAGGAAATGTATGACACAGTTTAGATTTTCATTATTTGTATATTTACATGTCTATATAATGAAAATTTAGTAGTGGGGTATATTGTATTCATGCTGCCTGGGGAACTTACACCATGTGGTTTCATTCCTAATCTCAAACTAAACCTCGCAGCCAAATACTTCTTCATCTCAGGAACAAAATATAAGGCCATTAGGGCTTCAACATCCATGACTTTTTGGTCTTATTTTTTCTTTGGAGGCAAGGTCATTTTCTCCTGAAAACTCAACACATGTTATATTGGGATCCAATAGACCAAACTTGGTGTATAAAAAAAAACCACTACTTTCTATACATTTTTTTATTACCAAAGCAGGTGCACCAAACCTTTTTTAAATCCCAAACCCTTGCAGTAAAACTGTAGCATTTCATAGTAAGCCTCTAAATTTTTTGTAGCTGATGTCAGAGGAAGAGATTGCTATAGCAGCAGAAGGAGAGATGGCCATGGCAGGGATGCAGAGGGTTTCAAGAAACAAAGTACTGATAAGGGGAGTAGGTCATTTTTCCAGATCGAAAAATGTATCATAAAAGGGGTATTTGGACCCTCAAGGAAAAGAACAAAGGGAATTTTTTCCCAGCATGTCAAACAATCGAAAATGTATCACAAAAGAGGTATTTGGGCTCTCAAGGAAAAGAACGGGGCAATTTTCCCCAGCATGCCAAACAACCGCAGGTGCCCAAATCCGATGAAAACCCTCCCAAATTCTATTTTGTAGAAGACATTCTTGATTAGACCCACTTCCTTTTCATACAGTAAATAAATAATTTGTTGAGCACCCAGATACCCAAAAACTGAGATTGCTAAACCTATCAATCGCAATTCTGAAAAAGAGTAATGGGAAATTGGGGATCCAAGGCTTATGATGAAAAAAATCTAAAGCTTACGCTTGGCGCCTACATTAGAGCTTTGAAATAATGAAGACAAAGGCAATCAATGGGGAGAAGAGGAACTTAGGTCTTTCAATATTGTACAATGCTTACACATCCATGCTTTTTTAAGTAAAATATGTTAACACGATAGAGTTGTAAACTTTGGCATGCATTAAAAAGGAGCCAAAAAATAAAAAATTAAAAAGAGTGGAACCCTGTTGCACAGATGACAACTTCAAGATTACCCATTTCTTCACTCAGTTAAGAAGCACCCTGTTCTTGGCACTGTCCACGTTGCAGACACCTGCCTTGATATTGAATCCTTTGGATAAGAGTTAGGTTACAATCCATTTTCCATTGTTTTTTATGGTACCTGCAACAAATACCCTATGCCCAGTGCAATAATTCAATGTTAGAGGTATATTATGGTGGATGGTGATAGACTGACCAATGGGAAGGAGAAGGGTACAACTTTCCAGAGAGGAGTAGAAGGTGTGAAAATAAGGAAGAGGATTCCATAAAGAGTTGCAGAAACATGCAAGTAGGAGAAAATGTGCCGAAAGCAATTTGGAAAAATGGAAAATTTCCATTGGTTAGAGGGACAAACACATGGCAAGATTTTATTGGTTAGAAGGGAGAAATTTAAGCTTCACTATTGGCAGGGGTGAACAGTGTTTACCCACCCTGAGCCAACAAAGAGAACGCCCATCGGTGTAATTATGTAAGAACATGAACAAAGTTATTTTCAAAATTAGTAAATTTAGATGTAAATTAAAATGTATGGTTTTTATTTTTTGATGGCTCTAAGTCGAGTTCATGTGAAAGGTCTAGATGCACTCTTAGAGATCTTAAATAATACAAATATATGATTTCTTGTCGCTTGGATTTTCCATACACAAATGATGTCACTAAGTATGAGGCTTTAATACAATGAAGTGATATATTTGGATGTTAAATAGCTCCAACTGCTAAGGATTTACAAATAGATATCAAACATTTAGGAAACTAAATTCATTGTATTTTAATCACCTTAAGAATTATAGCGATGAGGCATGGTTTATTATTTATAATTTCGATACATTCAATATTAATTATGTACATTGAAGTCAAAATGTAAATGCAAATTTACTTTCAAACACAACTCCTATAATTTCTACCATTGGGAAACTTTTCTATGGATATGTTTTCTAATGAATAATTTTCCACACCTTCTATACCAAACAATATTACAAACTATATATTTTTTGATGATGATGCCCCTATTTTAGAATTCCTCACATAGGGAGATACTTTTAGGGGATCAACCATTGATGAAAATTGACATTGTGATCAAATGAATACATTGTCTCTAGACGCAAAATCAAAGAGTGAGAACTTATTTCTTAAATATGTGGTTCGCATGGAGAAGTATCATGACTCAGAAGATAAGTTCAAGGGGGAAACAAAATATAAATCCAATACCTATGCAATACAATATTAGGTAATGAATCTCTATAACAAATAATACCCAAAAAATATTAATCTATGGATTGGATACATGCCTATTGAGAGGGCTACAATTCTCCATTTCCTCAAGGAATTATAAATATTTTTTTCTCCGATTCAAAGACCCATGACACTAAAATCATTTAGGATATGATATAATTCAAGAAATATATAATCCTATTCAACAAACATTCTTAGATATGTATTCAACAATATAATAACAAATGAAAATGAAACTCAATAAGTTTTTGGAGGAAAAAATAAACTTTATCATTCATCATTCCCTATTGTTATCCAATATGGTTCCTGTTAGGAATAAGAATGGAGAAATCGAGATTTGAATTGATTTAAAAAATATCAATAAAGCATTAGATAAATATAACTACCGTGTTCCAATCGTGGAACACATCCTCTAGTGTGTTTTGGGTTCTTAAATTTTGTCTACGTTGGATGATTTTTCTAACACCCCAACTCCAACCCCTCGATTTTAAATAACATATACATGCAAAGATTAGGCTAGTGGGGGTATCATGCCCATGTGCATGTATGTGTATATGTTTTGGGGCCATACTATTGTTGTGCATATGTGTTTATATGTTTTGAGGCTAAAAAGTCTGGTATGCTTTTATATGTTTTGAGGCTAGAAAGTCTGGCGTTGCAAATGTGATATTTCATGCACACCAATAAACTGCATTAGCACTGTAGACCAAATAAGATGAAAAGAGTATTGGGTGGTGGGAGGGGGATGTGCTAAGACCCCATGTGCATACAAATAGGGTTTCATATAACTTAATAATTATGATAAAAGTGCATTGGCTTCTCAAAAAAGTCCATGAAATGACTTGATGGGTGCTAGGTGTCCAAAAAGAGACATGCAAATAAAAGTATGTGTGTGGGAGCTACTAAGGGATAAAGTTGTTATGTGCTTATTTGTGCTAAAGTAAATCTAACATTTGTTAGATTTATTTCATATTACAATGTTCTTATTAGCAATACACTTGTTTATGATAGAATGAAATCTAGCATGTGTCAGATTTCTTTTACTTGATAGTATTGTTGTTGGCAATAGGCTTGTGTTTTTGCTAAAAGTAAATGTAACACATGTTAGATTTTTTTCACCTTACATTGTTTTTATGTGCTTCTTTTTGAGCTAAAAGGAAACTTAGCATGCACTAGATTTCTTCCACAATGCAATGTTGTGGTTGGAAATTTGGTTATTTGTGTTAGAAGGAAATATGCTAGAATTCTTTGACCTTGCAATGTTGTTATTGGAATTTTTCATATGATTGTGTTAGAAGGAAATTTAGCACATGCTATATTTCTTTTATTGCAATATTGTTATTGCCAATATGTTTCAGTTTGGGCTAGAAGTAAATTTAGTGTGTGTTATATTTCTTTAACCCTACAATGTTGTTAAGTTCTTTTGTTTGTGCTAGAAGGAAATCTAGCATAGGTTAGATTTCTGTCATCCTGTAATGTGTTTGTGTTTGTGTTATAAAGAAATCTAGCATGCGCTAGATTTCCTTGCCCTATAATGTTGTTGTTGTCAACATGGTTGTGTTTGTGCTAGAAGTAAATCTAGCATGTGCTAAGATTCTTTCACCTTACAATGTTTGTGTCTTCTTGTGTTTATACTAGAAGGAAATCTAAAACACATTAGATTTCTTTCACCTTGCAATGTTGTTATTGGAGATGTGCTTATCTTTGGGGTAGAAGGAAATTTTTCATGCACTAGATTTATTTCACAATGCAATGTTGTTGGAAATTGGTTGCTTGTGCAAGAAGGAATATAGCATGTGTTTTGTTTCCTTCAGCATGCAATTTGCTTGTGTTTGTGATAGAAATGAATCTATCATGCACTAGGCTTCATTAGTCCTATAATGTTGTTATGTGCTTGTGTTTGTGCTACAAGGAAATATAACATGTGTTAGATTTATTTCAAATTAAAGTGTGCTTGTGTTTGTGTTGGAAGAAAATTTAGCATAGGCTATATTTATTATACTCTACAATGTTTTTGTTGGCAACGTGCTTGTATTTATGGTAGACATAAATCTAGCACTTGCTAGATTTCTCACTCGATAATGTTACTATGTGCTTTTGTTTGCGCTAACACGAAATCTAACACATGTTAGATTTTCTTTTACCTTGCAATGTTGTTATTGCTAACATGTTTTTGTTTGGGCTAAAAGGAAATCTAGCTTGTGCTAGATTTGTTTTGTCCTGTAATGTTGTCATTGGAAATATTTTTTTGTATGTTTTAGAAGTAAATATAAGACAGACTAAATTTTTCTCACCGTACAATGTTGTTATGTGATTATGTTTGCATTAGAAGGGAAATATACTGTGCATTATATTTCTTTCACCTCATAATGTTGTTATTTTCAACATGCTTGTGTTTTTGATAGGAGGAAATCTAGCATGTGTTAGATTTGTTTTGTCTAGTAATGTTGTTGTTGGCAATATGTTTGTGAATTTGTACTAGAAGGAAATCTAGTACGTGTTATATTTTTTTCACATTGCAATATTAATTTTGACAATACAGTTATTTGTGCTAGAACGAAATCAAATGCCTTGCATTGTTTTTATTTTGTAATGTGTTTCTATCTATGTTAGAAGGAAATTTAGCATGCACTAGATTTCTTGTTTCTTGTAGTGTTGTTGTTGATAGAATACTTGTGTTTGTGATAGAAGTAAAACTAGAACATATTAGATTTCTAACACCTTGTAATGTTGTTATGTTCTTGTGTTTATGATAGAATGAAATATAGTACACGATAGATTTCTTTCACCTTACAATGTTATTATTTGCAATGTGTTTTTGTTTGTGCTAGAAGAAAATCTTGTGGGTGCTAGATTCCTTTTGCCTTATAATGATGTTATTGGTAATATGATCGTGTTTGTGCTAGAAGTAAATACATCATTTATTAGGTTTCTTTAGTCATACAATAATTCTATTTACTTATGTTTGTCCTAGAAGGAAATATAGCATGTGTTAGATTTTCTTTTACCCTGTTGTAATGTTGTTGTTGACAACATATTTGTGTTTGTGATAGAAGTAAATCTAGCACATGTTAGATTTCTTTCACTGACCAATGGTGATATGAGTTTTTCTTTTTTTTCCTATGCTTAAATTTCTTTCCCCTTCCAATGTTGTTATTGGCAATGTGCTTGTGTCTGTACTAGAAATAAATCTAACATTTGCTACATTTAATTTTCTTTGCAATATTGTCATTGGAAACACATTTGTATTTTCGCTAAACGTAATTCTAACACATGCTAGACATATTTCACCCTACAATGTTGTTATGTGTTTGTTTTTATGCTAAAATGAAATTTAACATACAATATATTTATTTCCCCTTGCAATGTTTTTATTGGAAATGTGCTTGTGTTTGTGATAGAGGGTAATATCGAATGTTTTTTTTTCATAATGCAATGTTTTTGTTGGCAACATGCTTGTCTTTGTACCATACCCCATTCTTAGACCACATATTCCATATGAAGGTCCTTCTAATAATTTAAGGATTTAACATTTTTTATATTGTAACAACAGTCTATGTAGGCATGGACTAAAACCTCATTGTCTCTAAAAAGAAAGGTTAATTTTCATAAGCATGGATATGTCTCAAGAAACATTATTATTGCAATGTTTTTATTGACAATGTGTTTGTGTTTGTGCTAGAAGGAAATTTAGCATGCACTAGATTTACTTTACAATGCAATGTTGTTGTTGTCAATCTTCTTTTATGCAATAGAAGGGAGTCTAGCATGTGTTACATTTCCATTGCCTTGCAATATTTTTAATGTCAATGTGCTTGTGTTGGTGCTAGAGGGAAATCTAGCCTGTGCTGGATTGTTTTTGGTTTGCAATGTTTTTCTTGGAAATATGCATGTGTTCATGCTAAAAATAATTCTAGCATGTGCTAGATTTCTTTCACAATACAATGTTTTTATTGGCAGTATCCATGTGTTTGTGATAGAAAGAAATGTAGGATGCAAATATTTATTTTTCTTTGCAACATTCTTGTTGGCAATATGCTTGTGTTTATGCTATATGTAATTCTATCACATTCTCTATTTCCTTCACCTTGCAATGTTGTTATGTGTTTGTCTTTGTACTAGACGAAGAACTAGAAGAAAATCTAATGATTGCCATACTTAATGTTCTTTCATTGTATTTTTCTTTTATGGTTTCTAAAGCAAAGCTAAGACTATACATGACTATAAAAGATAAATTTTGTGTAAATATGATGTTGCAGTTTCTACTGTTGTTTTTATTTATTCAAAATGTAAGGTCTTTTGGAATGTGCTTATGCTCATGCTAGAAGGAAAGCTAGTAGGTGCTAGCTTGCCTATAGTCACGATTAAAAGAATATAATAAATTATTTGGGGGTGCCTTTTTTCTAATCAACACCATGATTAACTATTATTGTGGGTTCTACACTTGTTATTGTTCTTGTTCATTTTTTTACACATATAATGGTGCGAGTAGTTATAGTATTTATAAATTCATACTTTCTTCAATAATTCGAAACTGTGATAATAGTTTTTTAACTTCTTTTCTTCAGAAACGATGGACTATGAGGCTAGTGAGAATTCAAAGGAAGCATCCATGGAAAAAGGAAGTTCAAGAAACATGACACCAAAATCTTTAAATGGTATGACAATTTTAAAATTAGTTTATACTTTGTTACAATGGTTAGACATTATGCTAATAAATGTTTGTTGATTAGTTTATATTTATTATTTTATCAGGTCGATGATAAAATGTTGTGCTCCTTTGACTGTCTAATTACAATTTTTGATAAAGAAAATTCTCTTATATCTTGATCAACCTATTTGGGATAAATGGGACACTGTTTCTAATTCTTACCAACTAGGCACATTAAAGTGTTCTCCAAGCCAACTTGATTTTGTGAACTACAAGAGAAATAGTCTACATAGTTTGACAATAACTACTCTTCGGCCCCTTCATGGATTGACCATGGAAGAAATTGCTTCAGTAGCAGATAAGCTATTGGATAGAAACATTTGGTTTTCTATTCCACTTTATCATCCAATATATTCCATAAAATTAAAAGATTATTGTTCGAAATTGAAAACCAACAGAACGATATTGGATGCAATGTTTACATATTGTCAAAGTCATGATGAGAATTTGAATGAGAATACCCTTACCACATTCAACATCCTTGAGCATTATGAAATTAAAGATATCATATTTTTCAATTTTTGAAACATGGTGAAGGGGTCTACTTATGTGAAAGGAACACGTAATACAAAGATAGAGTCCCTTTCTCAGCAAGCATATGGAGTCCTTGACAAAATGATAAATGGATCAACAAGTGTTCAACAACTTGACAACAATTTTGAATTTGGTTTGCCATTTTGGGGTCCATAATCTTTTGTCAACACTTTTGTACTCTTTTCCAATGTCAGTTGCAACCAATTTTACATACTGACCTTGTTGTTCAAGATACAATGGCTTTGAAAAAAGGACCATTACACAAGGGATATTATATTTAATACTTTCGATTTCTTATCGAAAAAAATGGGTTGAATAACTTTACTACAATTCTCTTAGTTGAACTTTGGCTTTGTAATAATGTACGCAAATCTTCGGAAATTTGCCATAAAGAACTCTAAGTTCTACTATAAAATGACTAGTGGCATTTATGAATATAAGTCTCAAAATAGTTATAGTTATGATATAGTTTTTATTATACATTTCTATATTTCAGAATTAATAATTTTGGAGGCTTAAAAATACTCACACATTTGAAGACATTTGATGAAAATGGGAGAGATTATGATTTCTGAATGGATTTATTAGAAAAGCACCAACAATGTAGTGATGCATAATGGTTATTTCTCTTTATGCGGGGAAAATTTTAATCAAGGCTTGTTGTACGTATGGAAGAATAATTGCATGTGTTGTGAAAACAAAGCCACAAAGGATAATCATGTTGAATAATTACAAGTCTTTTCAACTATCAAATATAGGATCCATTAACTTTTTGGAAAATTCAGGTACTATAGTTTTTTTGTTGTTTCTCTTATAATACTTTGGATACTATTTTGTTCATATTTATTAATTGTCAAAGTGTTTACCAAAATGATTAATGATGGAGATTATAAAATAGAGAATAATGAAAGTGGGAAGCAAAAAAATAATCAATATAATGCTTATGATGTTGAAATTTTTTTAGAGATGGAAACATGAGGAGAAAAAGTTATCATACCAGGTACATAATTTGTTTGGTTGTTTCTCTTATTACTTTTTGAGTCTATTTAATTTCCATATTCATAACATTTTTGGATGTCTATTATAGGGAATTATGAGAAGAATGAAATTAATCAAGACAATGACCATGGAATGATGGAGATAGAAATGGGTATTAATCATTGTAACACTTTTTTTTAAATCTAAATTTATATTTTTATTATCGTGATTCATAGAATTTCATATGTTGATTATTGTTGGAAATAAAGAAAATGAATAAAGTGACCAATGGAATGTCCCACAAAACTACAATCAAGACCAAAATATTATATGGACGATTAAAGATGATTCGTTTTTTTATATAGTTGTTTAATGAATTTTGGTCATTGTCACAATTTATAAAAAAATTTTTATGCTTATTATAGTGACAAGTGAAACGACCCACAGTGAAATGACCCAACTACAACTATATATATATCAAGCACATTTTTTTTTTTTTACACAGCAATTACAATCGGAAAACAAACCCATTGAGATTTCAAGTCAATCAACACACACATCGTTGATGCTCATTCCAGGAACATAATGCCACATTTATATACTTTTAATCTAAGGTAAAGTAATAACAAAATACACATGTACCGTACACCGGAGAGGCGAGACTCCGCTTGCTCTGTTGTCGCTGGTATTTCCTCGTTGTCGGTCACTTATGCGAGTGTATGATGACGCACTTGATCCGAATCAAGACCCACAGGTTTACCTCCCAGCCTACTCCTTGGGTACTCTTCTTCCCCGCGGACCCCCGAGCTGCAATGGGGTTGTACAACGGAGGAAGAATCTAGCTGGCAGAGGAGAGCAACCTTAGCTCAAGAGTCCCCTCTCTAAAACCCTCTACCTCACCAAAATCACTATAGCTTCGTAGTCACTGCTTTCACAACATATCATCCATCCAACAATAGGGTTCCAAAAAGTCCCTTCTACCATGGCCTGCCCCTTCTTTTATAAGATTTCTCATAGATGACACTTGGCATGTCATGCATAATTATAGTATATATATATTTTTTTAATAGCTTGATTATTCACCCACCAATGTGTCATTCTCTCATCAAAGGCCACCCAAAATTATTTATTTATCTTTTTAATTAAAACTAATATTTTCCTCACTCACAAGATTCCTATTTCTACTCCTAGATGTCTCATTATTCCCCCCTTTTATTCCTTAAATTGTGTTTATTACTTGGAGTCAATTAATGAGTCAAGATTTTATCCCCAATCTACTTCCTAGATTAACTCAGGTTATCTCTTAGAGGGATATTCTTATGTTGGTTGATGCCACATGGAGCTTCTCTACATTTCTCTAAATTTAATTTATTTTCTTATTTTAATTCACCTTCCTCTTTTCTTAATTAAGTTTAGTTGGTTTAGGATTAATATTTATCCTTACAATATGTTCGCCTTCCCCTTCTTTTCTAATTAAACCACCTAATCTACCAAGCATTTTCCAACATGAGGAGGGTAGAATTTTTAAGGTACTCTATTTATTTCTTCCTATGATCCTCCTTATTCCAAGTTTTATTTTGATTTAATTTCCTTGGTTTCCAATCATCAATTTCCCTTGATGTAACTTTACCTAGTTTTCATTCCTTACTTATATTTATTCATTATTATTTATTTTTAATGATTCCAAGGGTGCCAAGTTTGGTTGTGCCCTTCAAGAACTTCCCTAGAAGTTCCAAGGGTGCCACACCTAACAGTTTAATTGTGATGCCAAGGGTGCCAAGTTGGTCGTGCCGTTCAAGAATTTCCCCTGAAATTCCAAGGGTGCCACACCACTTGCCCTTCAAGCATCCAGTGACTACGAGGGGAAAGTATAGTGCAACGTCATAGACCATTATCATCTCTTATGTTGCCTGCTATAGTGAGACTAATGATGCCGGGGATCAAGGAATCCGCCTTGATGCGCGCCCCCCAGTGAACTCCTCATGAGCGACCCAACTTTGGGACTTGCCCTCATGGCATCGTGATCTTCAAGGCGAAGGTGTTTCGACCCTTCCAGCCCAAGTCACGGTGAGAGTGCTAGTGGGTGAGATCAGGGACTCTGTCCCACCCCTCCCATGTAGTTCCATCCACCTGTACAACCCCATCACCCATATGTGAGTCATTCGGTCAAGCAACTAATATGTGCTTGTAACCATTAACATATCATCAAAATATAGTTAAACATATATGGCAGATTTCAATATCGACTTAGACTTTAAAAGATAAAATAATATGAATTTTCATCAAAACAGGTGTCATCGACATGTCATATGCGAGCGCCTCTGATTGTTTCCTGCCATACTCAATAATCATTAGTAACAAGGTTTCTCACTGTTAGTCACTATCTGATAGCATCATTAACAATTCTTGGTCATTCACATCATTGTCTATTGTAAGCCTGAACTAACGAAAGTAGGTAACATAGGGTACACATCCCTCATGGCTATCATCATTAATCATCAATGGAAACATACATATTTATTAAGTCATCAACATTGTAACATCATAGAAATATACCAATCTATCAAATTTATCATCATTATACTTTTAGTAGAGCGCATACATATTCTTTACTACCCTCGTCATAAATTCAAATACTGAACTTAGCTATTTAATGTTGCAATCATCGGAATACTGATAGATAAGATACATAACCATTCATGCTACCATAATATCAAAGGAAAGCATTTATAAACATCATAACCATGAATATCTCAATCGCTAATAATAGTGTCATGCGTCCGAATCCTCAACCTGAGGTCCTCAAAGAATAAAGTGTCTAAGATAATGTCATATTAAGGTCAGGAAACTAGAGTGTGCACTACAGTGAGGACCTTGAAACATTTTTATTTGAGTTTGAAGTCGTGTTCCGAACTTATGATTACATGGAAGATTCTCAAAAACTCAATCTGTTTCCTTCAACATTGAAGGGAGCTGCTCTAAAATGGTTCATGGGATTAGTCACTCAATCCATTAGGGCTTGGAATGACATGAAACAAACATTTTTGGATAGATACCTAGACTATTGTATGCCGACCAATCATAAGGATGAGGTATTCAAAATGGTACAAAAAGAAGATGAAAACTTGGAGGATCTACTTGAAAGATTTCAATACAACCTCAAAAGAGCAAAAATGAGTAACCTAGATGAAGAAACCTTGAAATCCCTTCTATTAAAGGCCATTAGAGATGAATGGATAGATATTTTGAATATGATGGGGAAAGGAGATATATCTCAACTTCCACTTCATGATATAGCAGAGCTATGTGTCCATCTCTCAAGAGGAAAATCTAAAACTGGAAAAGGGCGTAGAGATCCTTCTCACATTAGGGCAAATAAATCTGCAACTAGATCAGTGAGTAGGGTTGAGATTGGCAACATGCTTGATGAGTTAAAAACATATATTTTAGGGAGTCTTAGTGAGAAACTAGACACCCTTAAGATACAAAACAAGCAGAAAGCAGAAGCTGAAGCTCTGGCCATCTTTTGTCCAAAATGTAGGAAGAAACATGCTCTAAGGGAATTCCCCTTGGATTCAAAAGTTGTAGAAACATGCGTGATTTGCTTAGAAAGCCATGAGACCAAGGATTTTCCTTCAATTCCTAGGCTCAAAGCTGTCTTTCAAGAAGACCCAAATTCAATTGAGTCTCTCTGTTTTGTTTCAAGGAGACCTTGGCAGGGGCAAAAAAATCAAGGGTTTAATAACCCCACGAACTTTCAACCCCCACCAAGTTGGAATCCTTGGCAACAACCTTGGTCCGAACCTCAAAATCCATTTCAATCATGGGTACAAGGTATGCAAAATCCTTATGGGAGATTTTCTCAATTTTATTAATATCCTCCATGTTTTCAAAACCAACAAGTTCCACAACCTCCAAATCAGAATCCACAACTTTCATTACCACCACAACAACAACAACCTTCTCAACAGAATCCAAATTCCCAACTCTTGCTTCCATTCCAACAAAAGACAAATCAATTACCTTCCCAGCCATTGTCAAATCCCAATAATAAAAACCCTTAAAATGATTACGTGGTAGAAGGACAACAATTTTTTACCTATATGATTGTTCCTCTCAATGATGTACAACTCAGATTTGGTAGAGTTTTAGACAAGCCTTCTATGGATACTCAAAAGCAAAGCATTTCTGAGGAAGAATCTCTTAAAGCCAACAAAGATTCTGAAGCATCTCTTAAAAACTCAAGCACTCAAGAAGAAAATGAAAAAGAGTCAACCCCCACAACTCCTATAGTTGAGCAACCTGCATCTTCATCCACACCTCCTTTTCTTGAAAGATTACAAATTGATAAAGGAGTGGAAAAACAAATCTTGTGCCTGACTATGACTTTCTAGATGAATTGAAGAATGTCTGTATCAAGATTCCCTTGTTACAAGCCATTAAAGAAATTTCTATTCTAGCAAAAACAATAAAGGAGTTAAGTCTTAAAAGACCAGGAAGGAAACCAAGAGATACAAGAAAAATCCACCTGGTAGGAAAAATTGCAGATATCATGATGGGAAAAGTTACCATGCAGAAGTATCTAGACCCTGGTAGTCCAATTTTTAAAACAACTATCAATGCGGTAGAAATTCCAAATACTTTGATTGATTTAGGGGCTGTTATCAACATCATGAGTAGACAGACTATGGAACAGCTAAAAATTCCTAACCTTCTTTTTACACCTAATTTATTACAACTTGCAGATCGCTCTATTATTAAACTAGATGGTGTATTAGAAGACATTTCAGTCTCCTTAGACTCTTGGGAATATCCAGTGGATTTCATGATTTAACTCCCAAGAGTAATTTAGGAGGACATCCTCTCATCTTACGAAGACCTTGGCTAGCCAGAGTTGATGCTTTTATCAGTTGTAGGTCATATTTCTGATGGTAATTCAACAAAGAAGTTCAATCTATATCCTCCAGCAAAAGAAATTACAGAAATAGGAGATAATGAGTGGATTGATGATGGAGATACTATACAACCTGTCTTTACCATTTCTGAGATCAGTGAAGATAGTCGAATTCTGAATACATTAGAAAACTTTCAAACATCTTCAGAATATGACCACACACAATTTCAGTTGGATACTGACATTGAGTATCTATCCTCTAGAGAAATGTCTCTTTTCTCTATGGACGAATTTGGTATTTCCGCCATTGATATCTTTCCAGGAAAAACATTGAATATCAACAAAAATTTGGAAAAATCACAATAGGAAGAGCTAACCAAAATCTTGCAAAAACATTCTACTGCATTTGCATGGGAGTATACCGATATGAAAGGTATTGATCCTAAGACTTG
>APFE030440258.1:0-103059 GCA_000404065.3 Pinus taeda | reverse complement strand
ATTCATTTGAAGAGGCATTAGAGAATTTGGAAAAAGTCCTTATAAGATGTAAAGAAACAAACCTTTCATTGAGTCATGAAAAATTCTTTATGATGTTTATTGAAGGGATTGTTTTGGGACATCATATTTCAGGGGATGGGATTAAAGTTGATGTCATCTCCAAGTTGCCTATTCCAAATTGTCAAAAAGATGTTAGAAGTTTTCTGGGATTTATTGGGTACTATAGAAAATTTATAGAAAACTTCACCAAAATAGCATCTCCACTCTTCAAATTGCTTACAAAAGACTGTGAATTCAAATGGGATCCTGATTGTTAATCAACATTTGAAACTTTGAAAACAAGAATATCCGAAGCACCCATTTTGAGAGGGCCAAATTGGAAACTTCCTTTCCATATTTCTACAGATGCTTCAGATAGAGCTCTATGAGCTGTGTTGGGTCAAAAGGATTTAGTTCCTTATGCCATTTACTATACCAGTAAAATTTTGACTCCCACTGAGTTGAACTATACTATGACTGAAAAAGAGTTTCTAGCTATTGTTCATGTAATCAACAAGTTTAGACATTATATAACAGGCTATGAAACTTTTGTCCATACTAATCATTCTGCGATTAGATATCTAATGAAAAAACCTGTTACTAATGGCAGGGTTACAACATGGCTCTTAATTTTACAAGAATTCAATATTACTTTGTTGGATAGACTAGGAAAACAAAATACAATAGCTGATTTCTTGTCTAGGATCCAAAATACTAAAGAAGATTCTCCTGTATTCAGTGTTTGGACACTTGGAAGGGTCGTTTATCCCTTGGGGGTATTGTAGCACTTGAGGAAGGTTAGTAAGGTTTTGTTTTTTCAATTCCACTTCCTTAAGGTGATCTAGGAGGTTGAATCGTATCATAGTAACTCTTCATCACATATTTACCCTAGTGGACCGTTAAACTTGGGTAAGTGTTGGAGGGTGTTACATTGATCATAACATTATATAAGTAGAGGCTATATAACATCATAATTTATGTTTTCAAGTATCTTAATGAGGGCCCTTTTGAAATTTGAATAACTCCCAATTATGCTCATATTGACATCCACAATTGGAAATCTCATAAAAGTCACAACGTTTGTGGATTCAGTCTCCACAAAATCATGATTCACCATATTCTCGCTCGAATATATATCCCCTTTCACCATAATGCCCACTCATTGTCACCATCCAAACTTAAATTGAAGATATTTTCCATGGAATTCTCTTCAATTAGAGGATCCATATAGGAAGAAAAGGGGTATAAAGGAACATCCCCAACTTCAATAACACACATAATCACCATTTAAAACCTACAATAAAACTTCCACTTTTTCAAAACCTTCCTCTCTATTAATGCACTCGGTGGCCCTGTAGCCATGAGAATCCCTACCCACTTACAACATCCCTGGTGTTAGAGTGGCATGTATCTCTTTGTTCCTTTTCCATTTTCCACTAGCACTCCCCCTTTCAATTCTTAGAATTTGTCTTCCTCTCATTCATGTTTTCCCTGCTCTTCTCATATTTGTTCCCTCTGCCTTTCCTTTCCTATTTTATCCTACTCCTTATGCTTATATTTGTCTACTATAGCATGCATTTCTGGTCATATGGTAAATTATGACCATTCTGGCCTTTGAATCCCATTTTTCTCAGGAAATTGTTTCCTTCAATGTCCTATTGACCAATTGGCCCAAGTTTCAAAAATCTCCTCCTAGATTTGTCCAGAAACTTGATGACATTCTAAAGGTTGAAGTATCCATCTCCCAGGCCAGATAATGTGTTATCCATCTATGTGAATATGATTTTGTGGGTCAGCTCATGGGTCTTTGTCCATCTTCCTAAATTCTCTGCGCATGGATCAAAAACAACTAGAAACCTCTAATCACAGGTGAGATCACTTCCTCCTTTTGTAGGAAAGCATTTTTTACCTTCTTCTTCAAAAATAATGTGGATAGGAACTTGATATTCCAATCCAGGTCATACTTTATGGGTCCCAAAGGCATCTACCTTTATCGATAGAGCCCTAACTTTACCCTTGATTATGATGTTCCCACCTCTATCCTTGTTTTGGTCAAACTTCCTTTTCTTCCACTCCATTGCTGGAATGACACTACCTACAAATGCATAGACAATGTTCTCACAAAATGCAATGATTGTGTGGAACCTCGTGAAGGGATTTTATCTTGTGCTCACATTTGTGTTGAGGTTTATCTTGATAAAGGAATCCCCATTGCAATTAATATCTTCCTTAAAAATTGGTCCCACATTCGAGAAGTTGATTAGGACTAGATTCCCTTCAAATGTAAATTATGTCATGAATATGAGAAATTTTCCATAAATTTCCCTATATGCAAGAGGATTAGGGAAAAAAAGGAGATCCAAGGGAGAAATGGTAGCAAGCAAAGAAGAGGTGTGTCCCTAATAAACAACAACCTGCTCCCAAGCCTGAGCAGGAAAACGGAAGTAAACAAAAAACAAGGACCTTCTTCCCCAGAGAATAAAGCTTCTGGTAGTAGAGAAGGCTCGAGCAAATCAAGGAATCTAGAAGTAAATGAGAGAATTTTCCAATCCATGGCCATTGTAGTGTAATAAGGGGAAATCCCACCTCATGAAACTCAGGAACTAGACATGCAACTCAAGTAACCCTCCCATATAGAGCCCAAGACAAGACCCATGAACGATCCTAGATCCAATGAAGATATAGAACGCAATTTAGAGGAACACTCAGAGGAAGAAGAGGATTTCCTCTCTCCAAGAGAAATTGCAACCACTTTTGTATTTCCAGTCTTAATAGACGAAAAGTATGAAGTAGAGAAAAATAAATAGTTTGAACTTCGTTTGTAGAGATCAAGAAAGAAATCCAATAGAGAAGCATGTATACAAAATAGTGAAAAGGAAAAGGAGTTAGGCCACCATCATACTATCCCTCACCAAATAACAGACATGGAAGAAAATGTTTACTATAAGAAAGGAGTTGGAGTAACCCCTCCTAAAGGGGAAACCCAATCTAAGAGTAAGTAATGATCATAATCTTTTGGAATTGTAGGGACCTTCGATTTGAAAAAGGAATGGTTGAATTAAAATAAATCATCAAAAAATAAAAACAATTGGCGGCTCTTCTCTTGGAGATGATATTGGAGGACCGGGAGAACTTATCAAGGCATATTGATATTTGGAACAATAGTGATATTTCCTTTGTCAGCTCCAGGGGATATTTAGGAGGATTGTACCCTTTGTGGGATCATAATAAACTCTAGATTCAAAAATCCCTTAAGAAGACTCATTGTATTTCTAACTCTTTCTAGACTCTGGCATCAAATTGGGTATGTGATATCATCTATGTATATATGCCTGTACATTTCAAAGAAAAACATGATTGTTGGAACTCTCTCATGGGCCTTAAAGACTTTGAATATGGCACCAAATACATTTTTGAAGGGGACTTCAATAGCACCCTCCATCATAGAGAAAAAAGAGGGGGATCCATTATTACGCCGTAAGGCATTTCCCTTTGAAATGAATTGCCCCAGCTGATGCCGTGTCCTATTGCTGACCGTGGATTTGTGGTGTTAGACGATTGAACGAAATGTGATCGTTGATCCTCACACTATCCTTTTGTCTCCCAACCCAATGGCCTCTCTGTCTTCAGATTTATTGTTCGGCGATGTTTCCTCTGGAGGTATGCGAGCTAGGGCTGCAGCACGCAACTCTTCTTTGGTGGCAGAGAAAAATCCAGAATCTGTTCCCCCATGAACCAGCTAGGTATTCCTTCTACCCCTATGAGTTGCTTAGTTTATTCTTTGTTAAGTTCATCATTTCGACCTTTTACGCTCTGTTTCATTCGCCCAATCTCAGGTTCTCGCTCACTAATTTTTGGTTCGCCCAATCTCAAGTTCTCGCTCACTAATTTTCGGTTCAGAGGTTTTATTAGAGCTTTCCACCGCTGTTTGCAAGGCATTTCAAGTTCTTAGGGCAGAATTCGACCTGTCTATTAGCCACCAGGTTGGCATTAACTAACCCTTTACCCACATTTTTCGGATCTGCAAAAAGCCTTTTTAAATTTTTGTATTTTAGGCTCTGAATTGATCATGGTAGAAAAATTTAGAGGTTAATTCTTCTCAGCCTTTACAGCCTGTAGCGGTAGGTTTTAGGGTTTTATTTTATGAAAATAAAACCATCCATGACTATTGGCTCGTGCATCAGTGAATTTTGGCCCTAGAGAAATAAATGCTCCTGCTTTTTAAGAGTATGGTATAAAATCAAATTCATCAAGCACTCTTGGAGTATCTCAAGTTATTGAGTGGGAGGGCCAATCTTTTAGTACAGTCAGTGCAATGGCATTGTTTTTCTATGGGGCAGTTCTGATTTTATTAAGCAAAATGTCTCGATTTAGGGTGAAAGTAATGTCCCATTTGAGAATTTGGTCAGAACCTACTGAGCAATGGCAGGCCATGTAAAACATAAGGCTAATGAAGGAAAATGCAACTTTTTTGGTGAGGCATGTATTCATGCTGGTACAATAGGGCTTACATATTTGATTGCTCCACCATTTGATTCTCCCAGCTCGGAAACACAAGTGGATTATAACAGCCCTCATGTTGATCCACTTTCAGAGACTGGAGGTATGGCATGAGTTTGGATTGCAAGCAAAATAAACAAAATAAAGTGCACCATATGAAGAGAGGAGTGTGACCATTGTTGTATGCTCAGCAAAATCAATCATTCATGTAATGCATTAGCTACAAAAGACTTGAGGTATGGCATAAGATTGTATTGCAAACAAAATGTGCAAAATACAAACCATTCATGTAATGCATTAGCTACAGAAGACTTGAGGTATGACATAAGATTAGATTTCAAACAAAATGTGCAAAATACAAACAGTGGGCGTTATGAACTGAGGAGTGTGATCAGTGCCATTTCTTCAGCAGAATCAATTATTCATGTTGCTGTATGGTCAGTGACATAACTAGCAAAATTGTATTTTATGGAAAACATTGGCAACTGCAGGGTTGTTTTACAAATTTCTGGAAACAAATCAATCAAGGCAGAATGATTAACTAAAGATCACAGTGCAGCCATGGAGGAGATTCATAAGAGCTTCAAGCACTCCATCCAGTTGATCAAAATATAGTGGTTTCCAAGGACAACTCTTGGCTGGTTAAAAGAAAATGTGCAAAATACAAACAATGCACGTTATGAAGCAAGGAGTGTGATCAGTGCCATTTCTTCAGCATAATCAATCATTCATGTTTCTGTGTGGTCAGTTACATAAATAGCAAAATTGTATTTAATGGCAAACATTGGCAAAATCTGGGCTGGTTTTAGGGATTTCTGGAAACAAATCAATAAGAGCAGAATGGTTGGTTAGAGATCAAAGTGCAGCCATGGAGGAGATTTGCAAAGAGCTTCAAGCACTCCATTCATATGGTCAAAATATAGTGGTTTCCAAGGACAACTCTTGGCTGATTAAAGGCATAATTCAGATTTTATAATTGAGTAAATCATGTTTTACTAGATACTGGAATTTGATATATGAACAGTGTAAAGATAACATTTTTGTTGGGAGAGGCCTATGTTCATGAATGTGATATCAAAGCAGAGTATAAATTCAAGATATTTTTGTGGCATGGCCTCGGGGAGCATTTGTCTGACAATGAAGCTGTGCAAATTGTGCACAGGTATAGTTTCAATAGAAAAGCCAGGTTGTTAGATTGAGCTGCTCTTGACAAGAGAAAAACTAGGTGTCTAGATCGAGCTACTCTTGACAATGCATCCAAAATGCATGGTTTTATCAGCTACGATGATCATGGAAAAACATATACTTGGAAGTAGCCTGTTACTTCTTGTCAGTGTATATATATGCATGTGTACTACTGGTTTGGTTGCTGCTGAAGGTTTAAGTTTGGCACTTGCATCTTTGATGTTGTTAGCCTCATTCCTGTGTAGGTGCAATGAATTCATGCTACCTGGAACAAATCCTTCAATGGGAAGAAGAGGTTGACTCACGTCCAGAGAAACTGTTGAAGGTACAATGATCCCATACATACTGTTCCATCCAAAAATAGTCGTGGAATAACATTTCATGAAGACTTTACAAATAGTGGATATGAGAAGGTTGCTGCAACATCTACTGATGCAATAGAAGCAAGGGTAAGACATTTTATTGTTTCATCCGAGACTTTTAGCGGGTAAATGTCCTATGTGATGAAGAATTTCACTCCATAGACATGATGCTAGAAATGAGTTGTTCTCCATTGCAGTTATATATAGACTTCCTTAAATTCAACATATTCCTGTCAAGTTGCAATTAGATGCATCATTAATTAACACTATTAATGTTATAATGGAGTTGGGAGTTGCATGTGAAGATATTGAATTATTGCTCTAATGTTTTATTTTATAACAGAGAATTTGGCTAACAAAAGGATACCAAACTGCTTATCCCTTCTCGTTTTGGTACCAATCTTAAAAGGTGATGAACGGGAAAGAGGGACAGGTTGGTCCGCAAGGACATTGGAAAATCACAAATTTCACATTCTTGATTCCTGGAGACTGGGGGTTTTTTCCAGAGGACTCTGTTTGCATTGTGCATTTTTATATTTCTCTTTACTCAAATATTCTCATTGTTGGATCAAAATGGGAAGTAACTTGTGTTTTGTAACAGTGCCAATGCTACTGGCTGGATTTTCTACGTTTATCTATTATTTTATTGAATGAAATAACATTTGAGTATCATTATTATGCTATCTTTATTCTTGAAATCCTTACCATTTCGGTTAGCTCTCAGGGATATAAAATTGTTTTGTTATTAAATCAGTTGGTTGATCAAATGCATTTTCGTGTTCTTATCTTTAAATTGAAAATTTACAAAAGATGTAAAATAGTGATTCGAAGTAATTCTGTGTCATGGGTATGCAGACTTGTATCTCAGGTACAGATCCTTGATGGGGATGTTGGGTACATCTTGGGTGTGGCTGGGTTGTATCTAGTTTGGGAGGGTATGTGGGGGTATATCCCCCTTCCCTATTCGCCATGTCATGGAAACTTGAACATATCCTGTGGGTTGAGGGATGTCCACACAACCCCTGCATGCTGGTGCACCCCGTTCCAATAAAAGAAAATAAAGGAAGAAAACTTTAATCTGTCCTGTCCTTTTCTAATTGATTCATCGACCCACTTCCTTGTATTAAAATATATTCAAATCAAACATTGGCAACTGCAGGGCTATTTTAGGATTTTCTGGAAACAAATCAATCAAGGCAGAATGATTGACTAATGATCACACTGCAGCCATGGAGGAGATTCATAAGAGATTCAAGCACTCCATCCATTTGATCAAAATATAGTGGTTTCTAAGGACAAGTCTTGGCTGGTTAAAAGAAAATGTGAAAAATACAAACAATGCACATTATGAAGCAAGGAGTGTGATTAGTGCCATTTCTTCAGCATAATCAATCATTCATGTTTCCGTGTGGTCAGTTACATAAATAGAAAAATTGTATTTAATGGCAAAGATTTGCAAAATCTGGGCTGGTTTTAGGGATTTCTGGAAACAAATCAATAAGGGCAGAATGATTGGTTAGAGATCACAATGTAGCCATGGAGGAGATTTGCAAATAGCTTCAAGCACTCCATCCATATGGTCAAAATATAGTGGTTTCCAAGGACAACTCTTGGCTGATTAAAGGCATAATTTAGATTTTATACTTGAGTAAATCATGTTTTAATAGATACTAGAATTTGATATATGAACAGTGTCAAAAATAACATTTTTGTTGGGAGAGACCTATGTTCATGAATGTGATATTAAAGCAGAGTATAAATTCATGATATTTTTGTGGGATGGCGTTGGGAGCATTTGTCTGACAATGAAGCTATGCAAATTGTGTACAGGTATAGTTTCAATGGAAAAGCCAGGTTGTTAGATTGATCTGCTCTTGACAAGAGAAAAACTGGGTGGTTAGATTGAGATACTCTTGACAATGTAGTCAAAATGCATGGTTTTATCAACTATGCTAATCATGGAAAATATGCAGCCTGTTACTTCTTGTCAGTGTATATGTATGCATGTGTACTACTAGTTTGATTGCCGCTGGAGGTTTAAGTTTGGTGCTTGCATCTCTGATGTTGTTAGCCTCATTCCTGTGCAGGTGCAATGAATTCATGCTACCTGGAACAGATCCCTCAATGGGAAGAAGAGGTTGAATCATGTCCAGAGAAACTGTTGAAGGTACAATGATCCCATACATATTGTTCCATCCAAAAATAGTCGTGGAATAACATTTCATGAAGAATTTACAAATAGTGGATATGAGAAGGTTGCTGCAACATCTATTGATGCAATAGAAGCAGTGGTAAGACGTTTGATTGTTTCATCCGAGACTTTTAGCGGGTAAATGTCCTATGTGATGAAGAATTTCACTCCATAGACATGATGCTGGAAATGAGTTGTTCTCCATTGCAGTTATATATAGACTTCCTTAAATTCAACATATTCCTGTCAAGTTGCAATTAAATGCATCATTAATTAACACTATTAATGTTATAATGGAGTTGAGAGTTGCATGTGAAGATATTGAATTATTGCTCTAATGTTTTATTTTATAACGGAGTAGTTGGCTAACAAAAGGATACCAAATTGCTTATCCCTTTTCATTTTGGTACTGATATTAAAAGGTGAAGAAGGGGAAAGAGGGACAAGTTGGTCCGCAAGGACATTGGAAAATCATAAATTGCACATTCTGGATTCCTAGAGAATGGGGGGTTTTTTTCTAGAGGACTCTGTTTGCATTGTGCATTTTTATATTTCTCTTTACTTAAATATTCTCATTGGTGGATCAAAATGGGAAGTAACTTGTGATTTGTAATAGTGGCAATGCTACTGGCCAGATTTTCTATGTTTATCTATTATTTTATCAAATGAAATAACATTTGAACTTGTATCATTATCATGCTATCTTTATTCTTGAAATCCTTACCATTTCAGTTAGCTCTCAGGACTATAAAACTGTTCTATTATTAAATCAGTTGGTTGATCAAATGCATTTTCATGTTCCTATCTTTAAATTGAAAATTTACAAAAGCTGTAAAATAGTGATTCGAAGTAATTTTGTGTCATGGGTATGCAAACTTGTATCTCAAGTACAAATCTTGGATGGGGATGTTGGGTACATCTTGGGTGTGGCTGGGTTGTATCCAGTTTGGGAGGGTATGTGGGGGTATATCCCCCTTCCCTATTCGCCATGTCATGGACACCTGAACATATCCTATGGGTTGAGGGATGTCCACACATCCCCTACATGCGGGTGCACTCCATTCCAACGAAAGATAATAAAGGAAGAAAACTTTAATTTGTCCTGTCCTTTTCTAATTGATTCATCGACCCACTTGCTTGTATTAAAATCTATTCAAATCAAACATTGGCAATTGCAGGGCTGTTTTAGGGATTTCTGGAAACAACTCAATCAAGGCAGAATGATTGACTAAAGATCACAGTGCAGCCATGGAGGAGATTCATAAGAGCTTCAAGCACTCTATCCAGTTGATCAAAATATAGTGGTTTCCAAGGATAACTCTTGGCTGGTTAAAAGAAAATGTGCAAAATACAAATAGTGCATGTTATGAAGCAAGGAGTGTGATCAGTGCCATCTCTTCAGCAGAATCAATCATTCATGTTTCTGTGTGGTCAGTTACATAAATAGCATCATTGTATTTAATGGCAAAGATTGGCAAAATCTGGGCTGGTGTTAGGGATTTTTGGAAACAAGTCAATAAGGGCATAATGATTGGTTAGAGATCACAGTGCAGCCATGGAGGAGATTTGCAAAGAGCTTCAAGCACTCCATCCATATGGTCAAAATATAGTGGTTTCCAAGGACAACTCTTGGCCGATTAAAGGCATAATTCAGATTTTTTACTTGAGTAAATCATGTTTTAATAAATACTGGAATTTGATATATGAACAGTGTAAAGATAACATTTTTGTTGGGAGAGGCCTATGTTCATGAATGTGATATCAAAGCAGAGTATAAATTCATGATATTTTTGTGGGATGGACTCGGGGAGCATTTGTTTGACAATGAAGCTGTGCAAATTTTGCACGGGTATAGTTTTAATGGAAAAGCTAGGTTGTTAGATTGAGCTGCTATTGAAAAGAGAAAAGCCAGGTGCTTAGATCAAGTTGCTCTTGAAAATGCAACCAAAATGCATGATTTTATCAGCTATGATGATCATGGAAAATATGAAACATATACCCAGAAGCAACCTGTTACTTCTTGTTAGTGTATATATATGCATGTGTACTACTGGTTTGGTTGTTGTTGAAGGTTTAAGTTTGGCACTTGCATCTCTGATGTTGTTAGCCTCATTCCTGTGTAGGTGCAATGAATTCATGCTACTTGGAACAGATCCCCCAATGGGAAGAATAGGTTGACTCACGTCCAGAGAAACTGTTGAAGGTACAATGACCCCATACATATTGTTCCATCTAGAAATAGTCATGGAATAACATTTCATGAATACTTTACAAATAGTGGATATGAGAAGGTTGCTGCAACATCTACTGATGCAATAGAAGCAGGGGTAAGACGTTTGATTGTTTCATCCGAGAATTTTAGCGGGTAAATGTCCTGTGTGATGAAGAATTTCACTCCATAGACATGATGTTGGAAATGAGTTGTTCTCCATTGCAGTTATATATAGACTTCCTTAAATTCAACATATTCCTGTCAAGTTGCAATTAAATGCATCATTAATTAACACTATTAATGTTATAATGGAGTTGGGAGTTGCATGTGAAGATATTGAATTATTTCTCTAATGTTTTATTTTATAGCGGAGCAGTTGGCTAACAAAAGGATACTGAACTGCTTATCCCTTCTCGTTTTGGTACTGATCTTAAAAGGTGATGAATGGGAAAGAGGGATAGGTTGGTCCACAAGGACATTGGAAAATCACAAATTGCACATTCTGGATTCCTAGAGACTAGGGTTTTTTTTCCAAAGGACTCTGTTTGCATTGTGCATTTTTATATTTCTCTTTACTTAAATATTCTCATTGCTGGATCAAAATGGGAAGTAACTTGTGTTTTGTAATAGTGGCAATGCTACTGGTCATATTTTCTATGTTTATCTATTATTTTATTGAATGAAACAACATTTGAGTATCATTATTATGTTATCTTTATTCTTGAAATCCTTACCATTTCGGTTAGCTCTCGGGACTATAAAATTGTTATGTTATTAAATCAGTTGGTTGATCAAATGCATTTTCATGTTCCTGTCTTTAAATTGAAAATTTACAAAAGCTGTAAAATAATGATTCGAAGTAATTTTATGTCATGGGTATGCAGACCTATATCTCAGGTACAGATCTTGGATGGGGATGTTGGGTACATCCTGGGTGTGGCTGGGTTGTATCTAGTTTGGGAGGGTATGTGGGGGTATATCCCCCTTCCCTATTCGCCATGTCATGGACACCTGAACATATCCTGTGGGTTGAGGGATGTCCACACATCCCCTGCATGCGGGTGCACCCCATTCCAATAAAAGAAAATAAAGGAAGAAAATTTTAATCTGTCTTGTCCTTTTCTAGTTGACTCATCGACCCACTTCCTTGTGTTAAAATCTATTCAAATCCCAAGTCGGATGACTTACAACATTTCCTATTCATTCATTTGCTATCCATTTTTTGGCATTCGCTGGCGTTGGACATTCCTTTGTAATTGGGCATTTCTTTGGAGCTAAAAACACACATTCGCAGATAAGTTTCTGAGTGTTCCCTATGAATATGACATCTGTGGTGTTGGCGAGGCACTCCTGGGGCATTGGAGAAGCATTCTTGGGAGTTTGAGATGTTTATTTTTCTCATTTTACACACAGAAGAGTTTCTTTTGGCTTGTAAACATGTCTCGGCAGATTTTTTTCTGCTCCCATCATTGGTTAAGTGTTTCTCTGTGATTGGAAACTTGCCACGACAGTTTTTCTCAAGCTTGAGGAGTCTATTACATGCTAAATTGTTTTTTGGCCTGAGACACCTTTATTATGCTGTAAGGCATTTCCCTTTGAAATGAATTGCCCCAGATGATGCCGTGTCCTATTGTTGACCATAGATTTGTGGTGTTAGACGATTGAATGAAGTTTGATCGTTGATCCTCACACTGTCCTTTTGTCTCCCAAACCAATGGCCTCTCTGTCTTCAGAATTATTGTTCGGGGATGTTTCCTCTGGAGGTATGTGAGCTAGGGCTGCAGCACACAACTCTTCTTTGGCAGTAGAGAAAAATCCAGAATCTGTTCCCCCATGAACTAGCTAGGTATTCCTTATGCCCTTGTGAGCTGCTTAGTTTATTCTTCGTTAAGTTTGTCATTTCGACCTTTTACGCTCTGTTTCATTTGCCCAATCTCAGGTTCTCGCTCACTATTTTTCGGTTCAAAGGTTTTATCAGAGCTTTCCACTGCTGTTTGCAGGGCATTTCAAGCTCTCAGGGTGGAATTTGACCTGTCTGTTATCCACCAGGTTGGCATTTCAGGCTCTAAATTGATCACAGTAGAACAATTTAGCAGTTAATTCTTCTCGGCCTTTACATTCTGTAGCAGTAGGTTTTAGGGTTTTATTTTATGAAAAACATCTAATGCATTTTATCTTTAAATACTTGAAATCTTATGTTTCTTTTATCGCTTAAGTGTTTGGAGTAAGTCTGTTCTCTGTCGCATTTGTTTTACATTTCCTGTGTTGAAATGTGATGCAGATTCCTTCATTTCCCACAATCATATCTGTTAACTTCAAAATATCCTTATAAGATGCTCTAAGAATAGAATCTTGTGCACTTGAAACTAGTACCCATCACTCAGCATTTAAGGTGTCATAGGAAAATTGAAATCCTTCATGCAGGTCCCATGCAGGTCACATTTTGAATTGGATTTGCGGTAGAGTGCTTTGAAGCTGGTTGATAAAAGTGTTGGCCCATCTTGGTTATCCTCACGCTATCCTTGTGTCTCCCTGGAATTGGATTTGTAGCAGAGTTTTTTGAAGTCTCTTGTTGATAAATAAAAGTGTTGGCCCATCTTGGTTGTCCTCACACTGTCCTTTTGTCTCCCAACCCAATGGCCTCTCTGTATTCATAGTTATTGTTTGGGGATGTTTCCTCTGGAGGTATGCAAGCTATGGCTGTAGCACGCAACTCTTCTTTGGCGGCAGAGAAAAATCCAGAACCTGTTCCCCCTGAACTAGCTAGATGACGACGTGCCAACTCTCCAGAAGCTATGAATATGCGAGGGGTTTGAACACTAATTTTTTTCTAAGAGTGGAAAAACCTATCATAATGCAGTTGTCATAACTTAGCTGTCAAACCAGCAATGACCACATCTACCTCTGGCTACTATCAAAGTGATGACAGCTATCTTTGGCTACTATTTACTAATGCAAGGTGACTCGTCACTATTATTCAAAAACACCACGACACCTAGAATAACCCACTCATAGTCTGTAAAGTGGCAAGCATTCACCCATGCTAGATGCCTATGAGTCTTGGGCCATTAACCTGTTTCTTTAGGTCCAAAAACACGAGCTCTTATGCCATTAGCCTGTTTCTTTAGGTCCAAAAACACAAGATCTTAACCAAGCAGCAGTTTTAGTGGCTGAGGGGGTTTGAGCACTGATGTCCCTCTAGTCCTCCAACACTGATGTCCCACCAGTACAATGTTTTTTATTTTCTTCGAATATTTTATCCACATTGTAGTGTAATTTTTTTGTCGCCACGGGTAGTATACCTACTTGATATGTAGAATCGACCAGAGCAAAATAGCTTGAAACTGGCTATGACTATTTTATGTGAAGGCTGCGGTCCGTGTTTGTATTACACCAATGACTAGTTCAACTACAACCCTCTCCTAATGCAAAACATAACCATTACTGCTATAAAAAAAAATGTTACAAATACAACAAAGGTATATACAATTGTTTTCTCTAAAATGCAAAATTGATCACAACTTAAGCATTTTCTCTTTTGAAAGCCATTTTCTAGGTTTACATGAACGTTGAATTACTAAAAATGTCCTCAAAGTCTCTCAACCTAACATTGTTCAATCAAACTGTCCTGAAAGTCTCAAGCTAATGGATTCTGCTGAGGTCTCTGTAAATATTTTGTGCATATTTATAATATTAATGAAATTCCCTAGTACAGTCAAAAATGTGCTAGATGTGTCTTCCAAAATCCATCCCAATATATACTTTAGCCAAGTGTACACCAATTACAATACTGTCCATAGATCTACTCTACTTTATGTGAGAAAAGGGTTGTTTCAACCTTTGAATAAGAAAATATTGCATCAATTCTACATACAGTTGCAGCAACGCTGCCACTTTTTGGAGCTCCCAAAAAATAGAATTGAACAGAGGCTTATAATTCCCGGTTATTCAATGGATGATTGTCCCATTTTTAACAGAAATTATCGCATTTACACAATAAAATAATGAATTATGTTTTTTAATGATAAAATAATGAATCTTTTTAGTTGGCACATTTCGGCATAGAACTTCATAGAGCTGCATAAATTTTATTAGGAGATGTCATCTTCATTCAACTGGCCAGACAACCAATGTACTATGATAATATAATTTATTTAATAGAGGAATTGCAATGGACACTTCACAAACAACTTCAAATGCAACAGTTTCTTTTACAGAACATGAAAAACCATAAATATCCCAATACTATATAGTATATACCCATTTCATATCCACCACAAATTAATAAGTATATTAAAACAAACAAAAAAATACCAAGGTATCTTTAGCTATGGAGACAACGAAATAATTAACCCATGGTGTTACTTGAATAGAAAAATACTTTCATGTAATTCAAATATTATTGAAATTTTGGAATGATCAGGGGCAACTGTAAAAATTTCCAAGAAAAAATGTTCGCATTACAATGACAATATGAAAACTAAAAAACAATCATCTACCAGTTATTTAATACTCAATTCCTTAAAATTCCACAAATTATAGGAGGAATCACCTACTGTTCATAGTTACAGCTGCAAAGTGTTATCATCTTCATATAATTAAGAATATTTACCCAGGTCTACATTATTCAAATGCTAGTAGTTGCAAATGCCAATGAGGTATTTGATTCAAAGGCATCACTGATCCCTCTGCTG
Organism: Pinus taeda; assembly: GCA_000404065.3. NCBI lineage: Eukaryota > Viridiplantae > Streptophyta > Pinopsida > Pinales > Pinaceae > Pinus > Pinus taeda. The sequence goes on along the minus strand of APFE030440258.1, from coordinate 87,876 downwards.
AGAAGCATAATATGCTCTAAAATTAAGTTATGATATTTGCTTCTATAGGACCTAGATAATGCAAGGGCCACACAATTTCCACTAAAGCATCCACTTGGGTTAGCCTCTATGTTTTTGATGATTACACAATAGATAAAATTGGCCAGCACTTATGAAAAATTCCATCCAGCCAGATAGTCGATGCTCAATCCTACTTTATATTTTCTAAGCACAACCAATAACTCCACGAGGATAACATGATCCCTATTTAGCAAATACATCGGCTGCCCGCTCAAATCGCTGGTACCTATAATCATAGCCTTGTATGGATAAAAATTGATGACTATGAGTTACGTTGGCTCTATACATTGATGACAATTTCTTTAGCTTTGCCAACAATCATTGTACTCTAGTATAGACTAAATGGACACTGGAATTTCCATTATCCAGAAGATGGAATCTTACCCAAGGCATTCACAAAACTTGTTGTCAACCCACAACTATTTGAAAATAATCTCCATCATCATAAAAAACTTTATGCCCATAATATGCACAAATGGTAACACATGATACATCTCCCAAACCAATGGAGTCCAACTAAAGTCTAATCTGAGATCCTCCATTCTCAACACTTTATACATAAAAAAACTTGTCTATAATCGACCTCTCTTTGCACTTTTTGGGGTAATTGCTAGTTATATTAGGTTACTTGAAAAATTTGTCTGCTACAATGTATTTTAGGTATTAGAGGAGGGAAACAGTTATTTCCATTGATTGAGGAATCATTTAGGCAATTTCAGTCTTGTAGAAAAGATTTGTGTTGGTTCAGCCTGGGCCCGAAAAAAACTTTTTCATTGTCATCTAATTAATGAATGCATTAGGTTGACCATAACAAAATATCCATTTCCAGAATACACATTATCATCCACCCTTGCTTTCAACAATTCCCATTCACATGTCTCTATTCTTCCCCACTCTATGCCTTACGGCATTTCCTTTGCAACATAAGGTGCAAATGCTAGTTAATGACCCTTTCCAAGAGAACATGGAGGATTTTATAAGGTATCTCCACCTATTAGACATTAAACCTTCACAATTTTGCTATACTTAGAACAATAAAAGACCTAGCCTAGGTCATATCATTGCGAGATTAGATCATTTCCTATACTTTGATGGTTTCTTGTCCCTCAATATTTCCCTTTACTCCTCCATTCTCCCTTGGAATGGCTTGTACCATCATCTTATTAAGCTAACTCTCTCCTCCTCATTTAACTATGGCCCAATTCCTTTTAAATACTCCTTGCTTTGGACCTTGTCCCTGAAATTTCATGATTTAGTTGCCTCTTCGTGGATCCATTGGGTGGAGGTAATCCCAATTCATGTCTAGGAATTCAAAATTAAAAGACTCAAAAGGAGCATCAACCTTTGGCTAGCGGGATTTAAGACCATCCAACAAGAAACTATTCAGGAAATGGAATAGAAAATTGAGAAAATCCAAACTTCCATAGAAAATGAGCCAATCACAGAGAAAAATTTATTTTAGGAAAAGGACACCTTTGCAAAATACCACTCAATTCTAAAAGAAGAAGAAGAGTACCAGAGGCTCAAATACCTTAGCATATGGCTTCAAGTGAGTGGCATAAGCCATTTTTTTCAAAAGAAAGCTAAAAATGAGAAAGGAAAAATAATATCAAAGAAATACAAGTACAGGGAGTCAAAATTGACAAATTTCGGGATATCAAAGAGGGAGCCACTACTAATTTTTGTAATCTATATAGGTACCGTGATCCACCCTTAGAAGAATATGAATACTATATGCTTGAACAGATCCCAACATTAGTCGTTAAATACATCAATCGCCAATTAACTACTTATCCCACTTAGGAAGAAATAAGTAAGGTGCCCTTCTCTTTCCATCCTGATCAAGCCCCAGGTCCAGATGGATTTCCTGCTCACTTCTACCAAAACTTTTGGAATGTTATCAAGAGATATTTGTGTAGAATAGTTAGATACTCATTAAAGAATATATCCACTGGTGGAGGCATAAATTCATCATTTCTGGCTCCAATTCCTAAAGAAAATAATCATTCTTCTTTTGATAGAATTCACCCCATATCCCATTGTAATGTCTCTTATAAAATCATCTCCAAGATTTTGTGAATTGTCTAAACAAAATCATTCCTCACATCATATCATAAAATCAAGGAGGCTTTATCCTAGAGAGACATATAATAGAAACAATTATCCTAGTTCAAGAGGTTGTTGACTCCAATCTGACAAGGGGTGACCAAGGAATGCTTATTAAACTTGACCTGGCTAACAATTTTGATAGAGTAATGCAAAATTTATTACTTAATGTCATGAAGAAGATGGGATTCGATGCTAAATTTATTTAATGGATCACTTTTTGCATCAACTCCCCTAGGATGTCCATTTTCTTTAAAGCCTCTCGAGGTTTGTTGTAAGATTTCCCTCTATCCCCATTTTTATAAATCATTATGGAAGATGAATTAAATCACTAAATGGAATTTAAACATAACAATGGTAACCTCCCTAGTCTTATATATGCTCCAAATTTCAAAAGTGCCAACCATTCTCAATTTGAAAATGACACCATCCTCTTGGGTGGAGCTTCTATGGCCATAGGAAATAGATTCAAATTTGTTTTGGATGGATTCCTCTCAGCTTCAGGAGGTTTAGCTAAAGCAATGAAATATGAAATCTTTTCTAGCAACATCCCCATAGCAATACAAAACCAAATTGGAGATATTCTCACCTTTAAGCTTATCAAAAAATAGAAAGAATTCAAGTATCTAGGGATCCCAAATTGCCTCAAACACCATTATCTTCAAGCATGGTAGATCATCCTATAAAAAAAATGGAAATTTGGAAGCTTGGGGAGAAAAATGGATAAATTTAGTGAGCCACATCATCCTCATAAAGGTTATGTTATCAGCCATCCCATTGTATCATTTTTTGGCACTCCTTGCTCTACAATATGTTCTCCATCATCTTAGATTATATATTGGAAAATTATTGTGGGAAGATGGCAAAGACTATCCAAAAAAGCACCATTTTGTAAAATGGGCTACTGTGCGTGCTCTAAAAATTCATGGAGGAATTGGTATCAGAGACTTTATTTTAATGAATCAGGCCATAGGAGCCAAGTTGGTTTGGAAGCTTAAAGTACATCCAGAGACTTGGTGGGTGAATGTACTCAAAGCACATGATCTGGATTGGACCATTATGTTATATTCATCCATCCCAATGTATTTGGAGTGGAAAAAGTGAAGGAATCATCTCAAGAGACCATTTTACTAGCATGACGTAGTTTGGTGAAACAGGGTCTGAATACTTCTGGGAGTGTTTTGAGGCACCAAATGACATTTTTTTTGGGTAAATTTTTTTCGCTCTATTGCATCACCTTTTAATTCTATTCTACACATAGATATCTTTCCGACAACATAATAAGAATTTCAATTAGAGTATGTATGCAAAAGTTATGCCACTCATAAGTTGACCTTCCTGTTTTCACCATGGTTCAAAAGGATGTTGTGTCATCCCCCATTATTCATGGAAAATGGAGCTAGCCACGTGATTGTAATGTAAAATACACTAGAAGAGTCTATATTGTAACTCTGGTTACGATTTTATGTATTCAAACTTAACCATTAATAGGTTATTGGGTTGTGTTATAACCAGGACACTAGGAGGAAGAGCCATTCCATTCTTCTGAGAAAATTTGTTCCGTAGCTGAGAAAAAATAGATAAGAGGGATAGGAGGTAAAGAACACAAAGATTATTTGTGCATTGTGGTAGCACATGAGCCACAAGCCATACTTATTTGTACCTACAACCATATTTCCACATAAAGAAAAAGAGTGGAGCAACCTCACCTTTCAACTAGGTTTCTCCCAAAAGGGCTTCCTAAAGCATATCTTGTGTCTTACGTGTGTGTGTGTGTGTGTGAGATGTTATTTTTTCATTCTCTATTTTCTTCATAATTTCCATTCACATGCATGCACTAATTATAGTAAAATCTCTAAATCTAGAAATTTAATAAAACTGTAATAGTGTAGAATCTCATATTTTAAAGATATTATTCTTAGATTTGTTGTGATGAACTATTCTGTGGAATATCCATAATAGTTGATTGATAAAAAAAATACTTAAAACATGGAAATTAAAGAGATATTGATCCAATTCAAACATCTCAGCAATGATCCCTAATATGGAAGCTTATATCTACTAGAGTTACTCTCATCAATGAACACCTTAGCTGGATTCCTGGGAATGGATCAAAAACAAACCTATGGACTCATTCAATAATGTATCAATTTTCTCTTCACAAATCAATGAAATTATGGCCCTTGGAGCACATTTTGTGTAATTTTGGAAGGAACATGCTTACTCATATTTCTAGATGGGATGACTCTTGTGGTTGGATCAGATGGAACCTAGATGACCTCCCTAGAAACCTGCAACCCCTTGTGGAAAATTTGAAATGAAAGATAATGGGGTGTGCTCCCTGGGACCAACATTCTAAAGACAAGCTTGGATGGAAATATTCTATATACACTATAAAGAATGGGTACAAGGAACTTCTTTTCCTTTTTCAAATCCCCCCAAAGTCATCTCTCTAGAGAAATTTATCGCAATCCAATGTTATACCTAAAGTGAATACATTTTTTTGGCCCCTCTCCCACAAAAAAAAATGGATTTTGAAAATATTAGGAAAAGGGGTATTCAAGGTCCTTCAATTTCCCCTTATGCGTGCAGTAAGAAGAGACAATTATTCATATCTTTCTCTTTTTCCCTTTCACTAAGTGTGTTTGAAATGCTACATTGGGCCCTATGTTTCCTTGAATAAGATTGCAATCTAACCTCTTATATTTCCTTTCCTCTTGGAACAAGTGCTATTATGGATCCTTCATTGGAAAATCTAACCTCAAAATTTTTTTGGTCTCCATCCCTAAATATCTCTGTTGGAAAATTTGGTTGTCTAGAAATATAAAATAATTTTATCCCTCTGAGACCCAGTACTTTGAAATCCATCTCCTTCTATATGGAGCTCATAAATCCTCTCTTTCTGACACTAAACCTCCCTTAGACCACCAAGAACAAATATGGATGAACTCTTCCCCTAGACCCTTGCATAATTTCCCCACCTCCACTCCCAGATCCTACACATTATAAAAGACATGAAAGCTTCATCTCTCTAATGAAGCCTTGGAAGATTGGAAAAAAAGGAATAATTGTGGATCCTCTATTTTGATGGATTCTCTAAGAGTAACCTAAGGCTGGTAGGAGACAGAGGAATTATATCTAATCCCAAAGGAAAAATTAATTCCAAATACTCTTGGGTGCTAAGCAGGAAAACCAGAAATCAAGCATAAATGTATGGTCTTTTATTGGGCTTAACTTTAGCTCATGACATGGGAATTTAAGACTTAATAATATTGGTAGATTCTATGATTATTATAAAACACTCGACTAATGGCTCCTATCCTAAGGGGAATCTCCCTAATCTCCTCAAAAGGATATAATTGTTGGATCCTCTATTTTGATGGATTCTCTAAGAGTAACCTAGGGTTGGTAGGAGACAGAGGGATTATATCTAATCCCAAAGGAAAAATTAATTCCAAATACTCTTGGGTTCTAAGTAGGAAAACCAACAATCAAGCATAAATGTATGGTCTTTTATTGGGTTTAACTTTAGCTCATGACATGGGAATTTAAGACTTAGTACTCTTGGTAGATTCTATGATTACTATAAAACACTCGACTAATGGTTCCTATCTTAAGGGGAATCTCCCTATTCTCCTCTTCAAAAGGATAAAATGAGCCTTAGACCTCCTATCCTCAAAATCTCTCTACCATATCCTCAGAAGCCAAATTTCAAAGGCAAATCACCATAATAATCTACCTTGCCTCCAAGAAGTGGGACAAAAATAAGTCAATAGTCTCAAGGATTAGCACATAATCCCATAGTTCTCTAATGACAATTCCTAATTTTATGTTTCCATTCCCTCATTTCTCCCATGCGAATACTCTAATGATCATTGGAAAAATAAGAATTAAAATCTTAAGGGCCACATTCGCCGGTGTCATGGTACACAGTAGGAATTTGGTCCATGCGTGGGAGGTTATATTAAATCCCCATACTTCTCCTTGCACACTATAGAAGAAGGTGTCTCATTCTATTCCACCTTGCAAAGTGATGGATCTGATGAGATTGAGCACACAAATTTTTAGTTGCGATACAATAGGCATTGAGTGTGAGGGCTACCTCCTCAATGATAATTTCACGCCTGGATCAACCCCCCTCACATCTCCATTTGGGAATTTTTTTTGTTGAAGATATCTCCCTCTCATCTCCATTGGAATTTTAAGCTCTTCCCCTCTGATACCATCTTGCTGTCTGAAGGTTTATGCTCTAAGAGGCTTTGTAATGAGTCCCATGTGACTAAAAGAAATCTCAACTTTTGTGGGTCAAGGCCTTGGATTCCCCACCCTTTTAGCCTGGCCATTTAGAGGTGCTTTCTCTTATGGACCCTTCTTGAGAAGAATATCAACAAAGCTAGAGTGTGAGACAACATTTGCAGTTTTGGGTTTGATAGAATTGGGCATCTCTAGGTTTGTTTTAAGCACCTGTGCTCAATTTCTTCCTAGCCCCTTCTCACTAGTATGGTAATTTTCTTCACTTTGAATTTTCTCTACCAATTTGGACTACTCTGGAACCCCCTCCAAAGAGCTATATTGATTTGGGCCACCTTTTCCCTTACCCTCCCTAAGGCTGAAGGTGATCTCTTCTCCCTAATCGCAAACCCCTCTGATGTCCCCTACATTAATCCTGACCCCCATTTCTTAACCTTCTTAAGCTTTATCGGTCCCTCTAGTGTTACACCCTCTTCCCTAGACACCCTTAAACACAACACAGTCACGTCAATCCCCTACATTGTCAACTGCATATATAATTGGGAAACATTATCTCCTACCTTTTGGACCCCTTTCACTATCTTACAACCTTATCTTCCAGCCTCAATAGTTATGCCACTCCTAGAAATTATACCTGAAATGCATGTAGCAAAGCATTTGGAGGCCCTGCAGATGGAGAAGTTGAGTTTAAAATGGAAAATTCATCTGCGGGACAATCTCCTCATTTTCATCACAGAAGAAATCAAGATTCAAAATCAAAATCTCTTGTTAGGATGATGAGCTTGACTCTATTCTAAATCAATGTGATGATATTAAGCTAATTGGAAATGCCACTAGGATTCTGGATTCTTCCAACATTGTTCCAAGCCCCATCACTAGCAACTTTCAACTAGACTTGAACAGGCCTACAGAGGAAGTTGTCTTCTCTCTTCTCTAATGGGATATTTCCGCAATTTTTCTCTTAATTTGGTCGGATATATGTATGTAAGTTTGACATTATATTTTTCTCATTTTCTTTTTATCTAATAGTATGCTCCTTAGTGAAAAATCATTTGAAATTGATGAAGTGTAATGAGTTCCTCAAGTATTTTCTATGACCAAGCTCATATTTAATATAATCCTTACTCAATTTTGTTTAGAAAATATAAAAAATCATCTAATAATTCTGCTTGGCCAAGGCTTCTTAATCTCCCTAAAATCATCTCATAGTTAACTATGGTTTCTCAGTAGTGATCCCTGCTAGTGGCAAAGGATTGGCCACTCATCATGGAGGATTTCACATTAATAGTAAATAAAATAAATTCCAATTAGAAAGAAGTGCTTCCATTAAAGAAACCCCTTTTGCATATATATGTGTGTGTGTGTGTGTAGTGTAGTGTAGCTAAAAAATTGTAGCATGAAGTAGACACTTGCTACTGTCCTATGGATTTTTGAATTTCTAAAATAATTTCTATACATACGAAAATTTGAAGGGTCATATATTCAAGGCTCTTATCTACTTTATAAATATGAAATCAACTCTAATTTGGCATTCAAGAATCTATCAACACTAATTTTTGGCTCTTCACACCAAATTTATAGTATACCTAGTGTATGTAATAAATAATGATAAGCATATAGAAGTAATATTTGTAATATATTATATAATTGTTAATATACCTATCAATTAGGTTTAGATTGGGTGGTAAAAAGTAGAAGTTTTTATTTCCAACACTCAAATTCAAATCACACTTTTAACATGCTTACCCCTCATGGTCGATTGGGCTAGGAAGGTATAGCGATATCACTCTTGCATAAGGCGTTAATAGTGGGACAAAATGTTCCAAACACTTAAACATAACCTAGTGGGCTAGCTCAAGTGGTTGAGTGTTTTTAACTTCACGTAGGAGGTATCAAGATTGATCCCCTAAGATAGTTTCCTTTGTAATCAACGTCAATGGGTTCACACTAGGTAAGCTCCATGAAATGAGGGGAAGGCCTAAGGGTTTTCCTAAGAAGTTTTCCTTGGAAAAATTCTATATCTAATGTGATTTATAGAAGGATAATAATATTTAAAGAGATATTGATTTCTAGAGACAAAACGCCATTTCTCACATATACAAGCATTATAAACCCATTGATATTTAAGAATAATCATTGTTTTCCAATAAACAATTCACAAGTAAATCCAAATGATACTTCTACACATTCATAGAAAAAATCCCTAGTAAACTCATTGAGGCTATTCAAAATCGAAATTGATTGGCACAAACCTACGCAAATGTTGAAAAACATTGCTTTTTATCACAAAATCTGACCCTGACAGGCTACTGATCAAGTAGACTCTGAGTAACTCTTTCAAACCAATATTTTGGTCGAGGCTTAGCCTCCTCAACCTGAGAGGGCTCTCTCTATAGGTTTAAAATTTTTTATTAATGATTAGATGGCTAACTCTAGGAACAAAATGGACAAATGTATAATTGGTTGACTGACTAAATCAAAGATTAAAAAACATCTATTGGGATATGGAGTCAAGATAGTCTTCAACAAAACATGATCGACAAAACATGGAAGTCAAGGCACTTAGAGTTTAGGTTTATAAGTAAAACAGTAACATAGTGAATCAACACAGTTTACAAGCATGTGAAGGAAGTTAGATCATTTCGCAATGAATTCTAAGTATCACAAGCTCATACCACTACAAATAAGTAATTGAAAAAGGCCATAAGAACATCAAACACATAAACTCCTTGTGAATCTTGAGTAGTCTAACTAATCTTTGTATTAAGTTTGAAAACCACAGTTTCTTACAATAAGACAACTTTCTTTTGCTAATGAAATTACCAACCCTAAGGAATTCGATTCTCAAGCTTTATATAGATTTTTACAACCTTGGATACTATGATCCATCTTTAGGGGAATTTGAATTCCTAACTTTGACACCTATCTATTCATAAAACAAACTACTTAATTACAACTTGGCTGCTAGTTGTCTTTAAGAGTCCTAATAAAAATAGGAGTGAAACTCCTAAAAAATGCTTTCAACAACCATATCTATGACTTCAATACATTGTTTAATCAGCTGCCAACCCATGTCTTCGATCTTGATGATGTCCATAGTGCTGTTGCAAAACCTGCTGAGTCATGACCTAACTATCGTGAAAACTAGGAGACAGAGTTCCTCCTTTTAAGGCCTTTAATCCTTTATGCTTATCTTCAAGTAGTTTTTTTAGTGTACAAGTGGCATGCATTAATAATCCATAAAAACTTAATTTTCCACCTGTGCAAAAAGGAAACTCAAAAATATGGAGGAAAGGATGAAACGTGATTTTACTACGAAAATACTTTGTTTTCGTAGCACGACCTTTATATCACTTATGAACTAATTCTTGGAAGTTTGATTTCTACACCACTTCCATCTGAAAATTCATATTTGATCCCATGTCTACTAGCCACTTCAAACTTTGGAATTAATCAGACCTTACCTCTGAAAAGCATATATAAGTGCTAAATGATCATCTTCAGTAGTTTTGTAGCGCGCTACGAAACTGCCATGTGTGCTCTTTTTCGACATGGCCTTCAAAAATCTGTAGTTTTGGAGTTTTTTAAAAATTCCATGAAGACTGATATGATCAACCAAAAATCAAAACCACTTACCCCTATAAGATGTTGTTATTCACAACTGTCCTTCTTTTTATATGCCAAAACTGTTTTAAGATATGTCCTTCACTGCCCTTTTTCATCACCTTGTTTCATTATTGTTGTAGCCCCTTTTCCAGATTTTTTTAACTATATTTCTAGGTCTTCAATTTATTTCTTAAATCTCCTATTAGTAGCTCTCAACTGAGCATTAATCCTCCTTACAAATCTGGCTTCTTTGATTGTAGGAACAATCCAAGTAAAGTATTGAATTTCACTGTTGACTATTTCTAGTTTGGAAACTTTTTCAGCTTCCTAGAGAGCCTTTATCCTTTTGAAATCTGTCCTTTTAGCAACATGCCTTCTTTCTCTCACTCTTAGTCTAGAAATTTCATTATTAGTAATCTTTAACCTTTCTTCCATTACTTCGTAACTGGATTTTTATGTTTGAGTGGAAAGAACTGTGTTTTTTTCACCTTCAGGTCTTAGAGATGGAAAGTCTATCAACTCTTCTTGAATAGCAGAGGCTTATTTTGTTCTTCCCAAATCAATATTGGACTCTTGCATCTTCTGGATTGCCTAGTTAAGGGCTTTCTGGGTTTGAAAACAAATGTTGTAACACCATCCTCAAATTCCAGTTTCTTGGAGGGTTTCATTTTCGTTGACTTTCCTTGATCAAATTTTATCACGTATGCCTGTACCAAAGGGGATTCTGCAATATCAATGGATTTTAAAACATCATTTAAATCACCCTTCAAGCTTGAACCTTCTCCCGAGATCACAGTTTTACCTTTCTCCTTTGCAATTTGAATTCTAGTCAATCTCCTTTGAATTGGTTTGTTGGTTGACTATTCTTGTGTCATTCCTTTAACCTGAGATCTCTTTTCCTTTGTAGATTTAGGAGTTTCAAGAATGACTACTGGTTTTTTGCTTACTTGCTCTTTCACCTGCTTCCTAGGTTTCAACTTAACAAACCTTTTTGCCTTGGACATTACAGACTTGCTGGTTTATGCTGATAGAGTTCCTTTAACCCTAGGGCTAATTTCTGCACCTTGATTTTTTGCTCCAAAGTCACATAGAAACAAAAACGAAGACCATTATTTTTTTATCCTTTTGAGTTCATATAGAACTATCAATTTAATTAGACCATGATGAAACAGGGAAGTTTCACATCCTTGAGATTTCAATTGTATTTATCTTCCATCTTAGCTACACTTCAATATAAGAAGTAAGGCAAATCTAAAAAGATCATACCAGTAAAATGAAACAGGAGTTTAGAATGATATGAATAAACCTTTTGATGTCTACCTTCACACATAAAATAACGTTGAATGTTGAAGAGGAAGTTGGCATAATTGTCCTCGATGTAGTCTCTGGGAACTGCCTTGGTTAAGTCTATTTCTACAAATTCTGGCTATAGAAACACCTTACATGGTTCCATGTCGAATCTAAAGTTTTTGAACCATATATCTTGCACTGTAGGGATCTTTGTTAGCAAAGCTATGACCTCTGGAGAAATTTGCAAGTTTAGGATTCCAACTTTTGTGCTTGAGCCAGTGAAATGTAGTGCAAACTCCTTTGTCACCTGAGTGTGTCCTTCGTGCAATTTCTTACAAAACTTCCAACATCCTGCTTTCCTAAAGGCTTCTACAACTGATTTATCTCTGACTAAGACCTCAGTGCTTTCAAGCTCTTTTCTTAAACAATGACCAGACCTATGACGTTTCTTCTCCTCTATCATCTTTCCTTATGAATTATTGTAACAAAACTAGCCTCTCTTGAAATTCTGTTGATCAACCTCACTTGCCAATGGTGGTCAACCTCGCCTGAATTATGGGTGAGGTAAACCTTGGTGAAAAATTACAAAAGCTTACTATTCGAAAAACAATTATGTTTGAAGGTTTGCATGCAAACTACAATGAGAGACTAGCCAACCCTTTTGAATTTGAAATTACCTTTCACGATGAGCCCTAAATTCAAAATGATGAGATTGGATGGTGGCATGCTTAAGGACTGGCTCCTAACTGACACCTAATAATGAAAATTTTAACGGAATATTAATGGATTGATGTTTGACAAGACTGTTCTACGAATCTGTGCTTTCGTAACGCGCAGGGAAAAGTGCTACAAAAAGAGCAGTGTTTTCGTAGCATAAAACAAAAACTTTACACTGTTTGCGCTATGAAAACGTGGTTTCGGGCCTAATTCCAAAATTTTTCAAAATGTCTTAAGCTGAGTTTCTAAAAAATAATGTAAGACTCATGAAACATGGAATAAGGATGTTAGAATTTATTTGGATATGAAAAATGAAACCTTTGAGACTCCTAACCTATCACCTACCCATTAAAACATAGGGTGACTTGACACTTATCTAAGACCATGACTCCAAACAATGTAAACCCCTATTTTGGTGATAACATTGCTGACAACTAGTTAAGTTAAACATTAGGAATCTTACACCTAACCACATATTAAATTATACCATATTATTATTGATATTAACACTAACTTTATTAGTATTCTATTACTTTAAACAATGTTACCAACTTAATGAGAAATTTACTAGTTCTCATTTTTTCTAGAGGTCACATCAAATCATAATTTTCATGTTGATTTTGAGAAGTGGCAATGCAAAATCATCCTTTTCTCATTTCAGGGTTAAAATTCTAACATTTTTTTATCATGGCATTAAAAACCAAATAGAATTCTTATGAAAGAAATGAAAAACAATGTTGAAATGCAAAAGTGAACCTTTTTTTTCTTCTTTAGGGAAAATGTTTTTCAATTATGGCATTAAAGACCAAATATCATGGCTACAAAATACATGGAAAAACATATTGAAATAGAAAAATGGTGATGCAACACCACTTCCATTTTTAGGGTTGCAATTTAAACATTTTTTAACCATGGAATTAAAGACCAAATAAAATTATTACGAAAAGTCCGAAAAATCAACACTTAAATTTTTCCTATCTTTCTATCCTAGATTTGAGAACAGTTAATAATATCAAACTCAAATTGCACCCTCGACCTATGGTCAACTTCCGTAACATGTTGTAGAAACCCTAGATCAAATGGCACCCATGAAGGGGGATCTCCCTCTCCTCCTCCACCTCGACCCTCCATTTTGTTGGAAGAAGAAGTGTGGCATTTCAGGCTCTAGTGGCCTCTCTACCCAAGTGTCAAAAGCCTACCGAGACCCAATCAAAATTTCTGAAAAGGAATGATGAGATTCGTGACACAGCTTTACCACTTGGCTCTAGGCAAACCAATATGGCATACTCTGAGTGAACTTTGATTGGCAAGTTCACCAACATGTGACCTTCACCAAGAAACATATAGGTATGGATCAATATCGCCCAGAGATCTAATATGAAAGGGAATATCACCATATTCGTAGAAAGAAACATATTTTTTTCTTTCTTTTTTGAGCTTAGGGAAGACAAGGATCTGGTATTTCACAACAACCCTTATTTTCTTGGTTCTCAGGGATGTATTTGACAAATGGACTCCTAATTTCAACTCGGATGAGGATGTTCCAATTTCTATTCAGGTATGGGTTAAATTGCCATGAATTTTATTGTCATGTTGGAGCAGTCAATACCTTTGGGCCATTGGAAATAGGGTGGGGAAATATAAAGACAAATTTGAGCCAAGAGGCTCCCAGTTTTCATGTGCAAATATTTTTGTAGAGATTTATCTAGAAAAAGGGCTACAGGAAAAAGTAAATCTAACCCTAGGGGAGTGGAACTATAGGCAGATATTGGATTATGAGAAAATCCTCTTCAAATGTTGTCACTGCAATGAATATGGCCATTTTACTCAGGGTTTCTTAAAGGTCCATCCATATAAGGTTCTGATCAACCCTCTCAACCTGAAGAACAATGGAAGACTTAATGCAGGAAAGGAAATCAGGGTCCTCTCACTGGTTCCAAACCCCAAGTAACGAAAGGCATCAATTGGGCTTCTACTTCTTCCTATCCCTTCAATTCATTGAGGAATCAAGAGGAAGAAGTTGAGGCAGAGCACATGCAAGAAGGAGATAATGAGAACCACCAAAATGAGGATGAATCAGAAGATTTAAAATATGGAGAAATAAAAGAGGACACTCTCCTATTGGAAGGCTCAAATAATCAAGTAAAGGGTCAACCCCAAAACTAAAAATATCCTCTTCAAAAAAATTGCTCCCCGTATAACGTTCTGAAGGAAATCGTGGGAGTAATCAATCACCATATATTGCCCAAATTTTAGTTTGAGCAGAGGACGAAAGTATACAAGATAATGAGAGCTCTCAGAAGAGGGGAAGGCCAAAACAAAAAACCCTAAGGGAAAAGGAAGCATAACATAATAAGAAATTCGAGAACCAACCTATAATTTCATAACTATTAAAAAATAAATGGATTAAAGGTGAGAATGAAATAGATGGAGGGGATCCCCAAATATCCATCCTAAATGATAATTCTTTCTTTGAATATAAGGGGTTTTGGGATCCCCACAAAGTCCTTGAATTTAAAATATACGGTTAAGCAAGAGTCACCCTAGATTTTATTACTTCAAGAGACTAAAATGGAGGAATGGGAGGTGATAAATTGCCAGGAACCTTTTGGAAAGGGAGTTAATGTATCTTTCAACAATATTGCGGAGCCTCAGTGGGCCTTGGCACCTTCTAGCCTCCAAACCATTTCTCTTTATTTGACAGTATAAAAAATCATTTTTCAATTTTGGTGGTGTTGGAAAATAAAGAAAATGATGAAAGGATTCTACTTCTTAATGTGTATGCACCGGTCATGTATGGGTTGAAGGCGTAATTTTGGGATTCGATAGAAGAGATTTAGAGACGGGAAAGGTATCAAAATTGCATTATAGGAGACAATTTCAATACATTTTTGAATGACTCAGAAAAAATACAAGGCTCAATAATTCAAGGCCCATTCAGGGATCAAATGGAAGACTTGATTTCAAATTGGGATATGGTTGATGTAGTCCCAAAATCGGGTAACTACACCTGGACAAATAGGAGGGCAAGCAATAGCCATATTATGTCTCACCTGGACACTTCTCTATTCCACAATAGCTAGCTACTTAAAGGCCTTGACTACTCATCCACCACCAATTCTAATGGCACCTCGAACCATCATCCAATCATTTTGCTAATAGATAAAGTGATAAATTATGGGCTGATTCCATTTCGATTTAATGTAGCATGGATTAGGAAGAAGTAGTAAATAAATTAATCTCTTAGGCATGGAAAATTATAGTTTGAGGCTCCCCAACTTTTGAATGGGAATCTAAGCTTCACAACATCAAAATGGCTATCAAGAAATGGTTTAAGGAATCCTTCAAACCTACGGGTCAAAAGAAGGAATAATTAATTGGGAAACTTGATAACCACTATATATTGATGGAGAACTTTCCAGTAGAAGAATGGAACCTACAAAGGAATGTGATTTACTAGGGATAATTTCTTTGCAAGATGTTAGGAAGAGGCTCTCTGGCAGCTCAAATCTAGGAATCTATGGTTAAAGGAAGGGGATCTAGATACTACCTTCTTTCATAAATAGGAAAAGGCTAGGGAGGTGTGAAATTGGGTCAAAGAAATCACACTAGAAGGTAAGCCAAAATTTTAGGAATTTAAAGGAATTAAGAATGAAGCATTCCTTCACTTCAAGGATTTATACTCTTAAGAGAAGATCTATCTGGACCAGGAAAATGAGTTTCTTAGGTACATGCCAAAGGTAATTTCCACCTATTTAAATTCAAACTTGATCAACCCATATTTGAGGAATAAGTTATCGAGGTTATCATATCTTTAAATCCAGATAAGACTCCAAGCTCATATGTCTTCCCTATAAGATTTTATCGTGCTTTCTAGCCCTTAATTAAAATCTATCTTCTAAGATTGTTAAACCACTCCCGAGTGAAGAAAAAACTAGTAGGAGGTACTAACTCCTCTTTCTTGGATTTAATCCCAAAGGAATTGAACCCTGTGAATTTCTCTAGATTTCTCCTTATCTCCCTTTCTAATGCATCCTACAAAACGTTGACTAAAACTATAACCCACTGACTGAAGCCTTTGCTCCCATCTTTTATCTAGGAGAATCCAGGTGGGTTCATGCAACAAAGGAATATTATGGTAATAATATCTTGGTTTAGGAAGTAGTTCACTTGAGAAAGGAGGAAATAAATGAATGAATGGTCATAAAGTTGGATGTGGAAAACACATTTGATTGGGTAAATCACATTTTTCTCATCTCAGTTCTTAACCAACTAGGTATTTTCCAAGATTTTATTCAGTGGATAAGCCCACGTATAATCACTCCTTGGATTTCTCCTCTTATCAATGGGCGTATAGTTCCCTTCTTATTGGAATCACGAGGTCTAAGGCATGGATGTCCCTTGTCCCCTCTCCTTTATATTATTATGGAAGAAATCCTTAGTAGAAGACTGGAAGTGGAAAGGGAGGACGAGTATCTTCCTAGTCTTAGTATAGCTAGGAAATGAGAAAGAGATTAATCACTCACAATTTACCAATGATACTCTCCTTCTTGGAGGGGACTCTAGAATAATAGCGCCTTGATTCAAAGAGGTTTTGGACAACTATTTGCGGGTTTCTAGAGATATAGTTAATAAGAAGAAAAGCTTTCTAATCAGATGGAATTGCTCAGTAAATACATTGCAAGAAATTTCTCACATATTTGGATTCCCTATTGCCAAAAGTTGCAGATCGTTTTCTTACCTCAAAATCCAAATTTCCTTAGGATCATCCTCTAGTGAGGATTGAGATTCGGTTCTTAAAAAAATTAAAAAAAGAATCCAACCTTGGGGAGCCTGATGGTTGAATGTGGTCGGGAAAGTAGCTCTTATAAAATCAATTATCTCTACTCTTCATATTTATAATGTCTTAGGTTTATTGGCTCCTAAAAGTATTATCCATAGCATGATTACCCTAATTAGGAAATTTTTGTGGCAATGTGAGAAAAATAATTTGAAAATGTTTCATTTGGTAAATTGGAATATAGCTAGGCTTCCAAAACAATTGGGGGAATTGAAAATAAAGGACCCAAAATATATGAACTTAGCATTAGGATCCAGGCTAGTTTGGAGATTTTTTCCAAACTCCAAAGAGTGGTGGAAGCGGGCCTTCTTGAGGAAGTAATTTCACAAAAATTTTCATCTTAGGCTAGAGAATGAAGAATGGGAAGGTTATGGGACCAAAATCTAGAAACTATGCAAAGCCTTAGCCTTGGCGGTGTTGGAGAATCTGGGATGGAAAATAGGAAATGGAAGGTGAATCCTAATTTGGAAGGATTTAATCCTTCTTGATGATCTAATGAGGGATAATCAAGAGGTTCGAGATTTGGAAAGGTGGATGGAAGAACATGGAATGAGAAGTTTGGTTGACATCTCAGTTTGGGATGAAAATGGATTGTGGGTGGATTGGATCTACCCCAATTTCCCCTCCCATCTTCTATAATTGTGGGTATTATTGGTAAAATCCCTTAAATATTATGCATCAATTTCCTCCAATCAATTGGATCGGCGAATATGGGTGGGAGGTAAACATATCCATTACTCGGTGAAAGAAGGCTACAAAACATTAATCAAGAAGATTTCACATCCTCAACCCTCTAGAATATGGAGTAAGGTTTGGAACAAGGATGGTCTTCTGAAGGTTAACACATTGTGTTGGGAGTTGGTGCATGAAATTTTTTTAACTATAGAGAACTTTAAAAAGAGGTAGATACAAAGCCCATCAAGGTGTGTGCTATGTGGAAATGCTGAAGAAGATATTTCTCATGTATTTTTTCAATGCCCTTTTTCTTTAGAAGTGTGGAGATCAACATTGCATCCAATAAGTCAAATCAATTCTATTCATACAAATTGGTTGGAAATTTTCGAGAATCGGAGGTCTCACCCCGTGTGGAGCCATCGTCCCACTTCAATTATTTTGAGGTGTTGGGCAGCCATTCAAAAATATATTTGTAGGACAAATCGGATCATTAGGAATAATTCTATCTTCAAGGAAATCAAGCCTATTATTTCAGCAACTACTTGGAAAGCTTCCCAGCTACTTATTGAAAAAATTTCTTCAAAAGGATTTAAATTGAATGATATGGATAATCTATCAGAATTTGAGAGAATGAATTAATGTAAAAAGGCTTCCATATCAAAATGGTAGATCTATCCATAGTTAAGGGAATATTCCCTTCCTCATTCATATTCCAAGTGACCAATTTATGGAGTGGAGGCAATCGTTGGGAAGATACCAATTCTTCTTTGATAGCACCTCAAAATGAAATCTAAGGGAGGTAGGAGCAGGAGGGGTTATCCTTCACCCCGATGGATAAATTGAGAAAAAGTTCATGTGGGGATTGGGTTTTGCCTCGAACAATCAGGTGGAAGAACTTGGATTTTGGAAAGGGCTAAAGATTATAGTGACCGAAGGAATCATCCATTTAAGTGTCTTTGGAGAATCTCTCATCACTATTAAAAAATGCTACAAAATAAAGACCCACAAGGAAAATGACACAAGGCCAACCTTACAAATAATCCAATTTCTTATGAAAAATTTTGAAACCTCAGAGTTCTACCATATCAAGTGAGATTATAACATGTTGGCAAATGCCCAAGCTAACATCAGGGATAATTTGGATCAAGGTGATTTGATGGAGGCGCATGGAAGAATAATCAAACATCACATACCATGATCATAATTAATTCAAGGACCTCAATTCGGTTGAAGGAAATTAAGTAGGAATTAATGTCTAATAGATAGCATAAATACAAAAATAATGAAGACACATATGTTCTTCGATGTTCATTCCTGCAGGTCATTGGATCTTGCATTCAACATGTGAAGTGCAAGGTGCGAGGTTAAGCATGTGGACAGGTGGGATGACATCAACAAGGTTTTAACGTCTAATCCAACATAGCAGGATTTGTTAGTACCATCGTTAATAGAGGTTGATCCTGTTTGATCATGTGTGTTTAAAATCTAGCCCAAGCAACAATGAAAATTCAATTATTTGCAAAGCAACAGGACGAGAGAGGCATTAAATATGAAGGGACTCCTCCTGCCGTCAATTTGGAGTCTAGTTTGGCTATAAAAGGATGGTTGTGTAGGCTTCAAGTGCAATTTCTCTCCATTTGACTCCTATGTGTTGAAGGTATGGCTGATTCATCAGGAAATGGTGTTGGTGGCCCTCTAGATGAGATTGAGCAGGCATTAAATAAGGAATTCAAGGAGATAATTTCCAGGATTAGTGGGAAGTTTATCTCTGAGGCTCGTTCCCATTTTTCTTTGATTTTTTGTTTCTTGAAAGATTAAAAAATAATGTTGAAAATGTGCAGGCATTGGTAGAGGTAATAACAACCAAGATAGAAAACTTGGATTTCAAAGTGGACAATTCAAAGGTTAAGGTGGAGTCTATAGTTATTAATATTCTGAAGGAGGCATTTGGCCTTAGTGATAACACTGAGCAGGACATGGAGCCTGGTGATGATGAGGCTCTCCCTTCATTGTTCCTCGACCAATAGGAGCCGTAGGGTCAACAAGTGTTAGCAGATTCACCTTAGCATGAGGAAACAAAAAAGGAAGGCATGGGTGAATATGATGAGAACAATGAGGAGGGAACTGGGTAGTTAACTTCATAGCTATAGTTATAATATGTTATGTAGATATGTTAGTATTTTTTTTTTCTTCGTAAATACTAATTCTATTAAAAAGGGTGTAAAAATATATACAATGAGGTCAAGACCTCAGAGGAGGCCAAGGCCATTCCTCAACCAGAAACTCAGGGACATTACAGTTCAGGCCTTCAACCAAATTTACAAAACAGACTTCAAAATTTTGACTTTGGGCTCTGACAAACTGAAATATTTTACTAGGACTGAGATCGTCATGCCCTCCATTGACCAAAAAAGCATAAAAGCAACTAGCATAGCCATATTTATAACAAAAAGTAGAACCTATATTGGCTGTTGCCACTGCCTGTTGCGTGAGAATGAACCAGACACAGACATCTAACTTCAGAATCAAAGACACAAAACCAAAATTGCATGGCATATAGGCTAGAAGGCCACCCAACAGAGAAGAGACATGATTAATCTTCATGTTTTGGTGAAGCTGGCTTGTCCTCGTTCAACTGGCTGGTAGAAGCTACCCAGGTCACGAAACCGTCTTCATCATATACTGGTGCCCCTCCATCAGGAGTAGTTACCATATTTAAAATACCAACTGCCCTTTGAGATAGCCCGCAGGCCAGAATATCACTCTAAGTTGGATCCACTGGTTGCTGAGGCGCTTCCGAAACAGGGGCATCCTCTTGCATGTGATCTGCATGGAATACCATCCCTGTCCAGTCCCCTTGAAGAACACTATCTTCCTGAGAGTGGGTGGAGATAGTTGGAGTCGAGCTGAGCTGGTTGTTCTCCTCCTCCGAGACAATTATGGTAATACTTGCTGTCAAAACAGGCCTATTGAGCTCACTTTGAAAAGTAAACCTGGAGGCCTGGAACGAATTGTTCGGGATAGGGCTAGCTTGATCCAGAGACAGAAAAGAAGGGGGAGCTGAGGCGATAGGGGCAACATTTTGTGGAGCAGGGCTAGAAGGGCGACCTCTGTTCCCTATGTGGCTACCTCGACGTGGGATTCCTCGGCTACGAGGCATAGTCAGAGAGGCAAATGTGCCGGGAGAGCGACTGAGGCAAAGCAGGCAAGGAACAGTAGGAGCGCGGAAAGTTACAGGGAGCTTCCAAATCCAGGCTAACAGCCAGACTCGAAAGACCAAGCAGAGGTGTTGAAGTGGCTCTGCTTCATAATAGAAAGAACTAGCGGTTGAGACAGGGGCATTGTGCGGATCCATGCCAATAAGCCAACTTGTTTGCTGTGCAGCCATGCTCACATTAATGCCAGACCATATTCGAGACTGCTCGATATTAATTTCATTTGCCTTGAACTTAATTTGCCATCCTACGACGCGTATCCTACAGATCATCCGCCTGCCATCCGTCAGGCCAGATGTTTGAATTGTGCAGTTTGTCATTAATAATTGTTAATGCCACCCGCATCCGGGTATGTAGATATGTTAGTATTAATGCAGTTTTTGGGAAAAAATATAAGAAGAATGTTGTATTGAATTTGGAAAATATATCACTAAATATCAAAAGGCATTAGTTAGAGTAGTTTTGGAGGATTGTGGAAATTCTAATGCTTTTGAATGTAATGGCACTGGCAAAATTCTAGTTTGATTAATAGAAAGTTAAAAGTTAAAAAAAGTTGTCCTATCTTTCTATTTTTTATAAATGCTCATTTTAAAGTGTTTTTCAAATTTGTCTAACATTTATTTTATTTTAGGGGTTAAAATTACCAATTAATTGAAAATACAACCTTGATAATTAATACCATAGAGTTATATATATATATATATATATATAATATATAATAATATATATATAATATATATTATATATAATATATATATATATATATATATATATAATAATATAATAATATTATATATTATATAATTCACTGTCAATCTAAAAGTGGCATTACATAAATTTTTGTTTAATTGTTATTTTTTTTAATAATTTACATTAAAAAAATTTGTAATTATTATTATTATTATTGAGGGAGAGAAATAAATTAAAAAATAAAAAAATCACCTTTTATTTTTAAAAATATTTGAAAGCACTATGTTTTTAATTATTTATTTATATTTTTAATTCTTTTGTTTAGTATTTTTTATAACGTTTCTTTAAATATTATAATATTGTACATGATGAAAATGTAATCCTGCCAACTTGCTTTTATAGTATATATACATATTATATATATATATATTAGATATATATATGAGTTAATCATCTCTCATCTCATTATTATTTTTTATAAGATTTTTTAATTATGTTTTTTCTCTTTCTTAAAAATTCTTAAAAACTATGCTTAAATTTATTTTTTAAATTACTTTAAATTTTTCTGTTTTTATTCATTTATTATTATCATTTGTTAATTTTATGGTTTGGAAAATATATGCCTTTTGAGTATTATTTGTTAAAAAATAAAAAATCATATCTTTAATTAAAAAAATAAAAAGTTAGAAGCGACAAGAAGGGGAGGGATCCTTTGGGATCCTGATAAGTATAGATGTATGGGCTCTAATAAGTAGATATGTATGGGCTCCTGTTAAGACTTCAACCTACCAAGGAAAAACGAATCTTGAGGATCACAATTGTAGAGACTATTTAAAGATACAACTCTTAAGGCTAATAAGTTAAATCTTCTTCTTCGAAAAATCAAAAGCATCTTAAAATGTTTTCAGTACAAAAGTTTCTACCAAAATTTTGAGACAGACAAACAAGCTAATCATGCATACCATTTGAGGAAAAGGAAAATAGAGATCAATAGAAAAAAAATGACAAATCATACCATGATGACTTCTCCTATGGGAACGACCAGCTTCTCAATGCAATCAAAGCCCAAAAACAAACATTAAGACCAAGCATGAAAAATTTGATTTGATATCCCAGCTTCTAGGCATAAATGCAAACCTTATTCATACATAAATGCATGCCACACACCCTTCTGAACCTTTCCTACAGATGTTTTGCACGGACAGATCCAGGTTATGATATCTCAATGTGCACATTATAGTCTGAAGCAAGCAAATTGGTTCGATATATCACTCACACCAGTGGGAAGATTAGCATCTTTGCGGAAGGTTCAAGGCTCGTTATTTGAAGGAAATTAAAAGTATGGGTCTGGGTCTCTCTCATTTTAAGGAGCAATGCAGCCATTTGAACAATGTGAAAGTTCGAGTCTGCTCCTCTCTGTTGAGGAGCCCTTATCGAGCCAACAAGATTTAGATGAGAGTCTGGTGTTGCAGTCCATCTTGGACAGAGATAAAGCTCTCCTCTCGAGCCTTTAGTTAGTAACCAAACTCTTCTTTCAGGATTTTGGTCAGCAAAGGAAGCACCACCTAGTTAGATGCCTTTTGCAGTCAATTGGAGAGCCTCTCCTTGGCTAGCACAGTTTTAAGGCAACAACCTTTAGGAGAAAATGCAAGTGCAGATCAAGCTGAAGCAATGTCAGTTGATTTCTCTACTGGTGAATAATGTAATATTGTAAAATTGTTCTTCTTTGTGGTTAGTTTTGTAGTCTTTATAGTTTCCATTTGCTATCACGATGTCTTCAACCAACAAACAATGTATTGATGGTGTAGAATCTGTTAGTTTGTTGTCCTTTGTCAAATAATATGAACTCATAATTTTTGTAAATCTATCAATTTTTGTTGTGTTTTGGTTGTAGATTTTATAAAAATTACTATTCAAGTAAAAAAAAATATGTTAAACCATTATTTTAAGGGCCTTTTTCATGATTTTATATGTACCCTAATGATGCTTTTATGAGGATTAGTTAAAAATATTGCAATTTTATTGCCCCATTGAAGATGGTTCAAATTTTTCTAAGTAAAATCTCAAAAGAGTTCTAATTTTATCCTTTAAAAAAAGAAAAATTGCTCTTGGTAGAATTACTCTTTGATTTAGGTGTGGATTTTTAAGGTTTTGTTGCGGCCTCAAAATTATGTTGTCGAAACATGGGGGATAACCACACAGTCCGGACCTTAAGACAACTCCTTTTCCATTTAAAGTGGTGGCTCCGACTAGGGATAATGGGACTAGTTTCCCAGTTGTGGGTTTTAAGATGAGAGTGGGTGGTTTATGAGTGCTTTGCAATAGAATAATGATAATTTAAGTGATCTATTCTACAATGCAATTCCTCTAACTAACTTATTCTAATATAAACCCGGGTGTTCTTGTGTGATATGTGATCTACAAGGATATATATTTAGCATGTGATAATAAATATTGAACACTACTAAACAGAGATGATAACTTAAAATATAATTCCTTTGACTAAATAGTTAGTCAAAGGAATTTGTAAAATATATCGCATATATGATGAGTTATATATGAAAATCACAACTTCAACTAGGCATCATACAAAAGTGCAATTAACGCTTAACAGAAATAATAAATCTCACATATAATCCATGAAAGTGAAGTTTTTCCACTAATTAAATGTAAACAGAATCAATCACACACGATAATAGTACCATATGTGTGAAGTCCTGCTCATTTGGCAAATGACATAGACCAACTTCTTTCTTCAAATCAAGTTGTCTCCCAAAAATACAAAAGTGCATCAACAAAGGAAAGTAATATGATATCTAAATGAAATGATCATGTTCCATATTTTCACCAAAGCATTCACAAACTTACAATAGTGCATTCTTTGCAAATGTTTTTGATAAAAGTCTAGACCCTTCTCTATATGCATGAGAAGGGCATAAATACTACTCTAACTAAAAGTGAAAAAATAGATTATACAAAATTTGAGGAGGTTTCAAACAATGTTCCTCCTAACTAGGTAACTAACTCCAAAAATAAAAAGTGTCCAAATAAACAAAACCAAGAGGATGACTTGTTGTTTACTAGCTTGTCCTTTAAGTTTCAAATATCAGTGATCGGTTGAATTTGAGGAGGTGGCTTGAAATGAGTCCTGAGTTGTTCAGTGAAGATCACATCGGTGATTGGTGGCAACATCCTTTGAGTCGTGTGAAGAGAACAGTCAAGAGTCATAATCTGGCTATGTGGCTTAACCAGATACTTCCAATATGACTCCCAGTTGGTCGTGGTCAGTTTTGCAATCACCTCTCTCCAAATCCTCACCTTTTCTTGCCAGTATTTATACAAAGTAGTTAAATCTGGCATTTCTTTCGTATTTCCTTCCTTGATGAGATTGGTGGCAAACAGGATGTGGTTCACTGCTTTGACGATGTTCTTTGATACTCCTACTACCCTTGTGACTTCTATTCTAGCCTGTTTGATTTTGGCATCCCAATCTGTAAAGAGAATGTCTTTATGAGCTTCTAATTCAATCTCGGGTAGATTAGCCTTCTTTCCATCTTCTTTTTCCTACCACTCAAAGAACTCACAAATTTTGGTGTTTAAATCATTAAACTCCATTCTCTGGTCGATTGCCTTGTCTGTCAGTTGGTCGCTAGTAGGTAGATAGGGAGTAATATGTGACATCTTTTGACAGAAATACTCTTGCTATCTCATTAGAAGGGAATTTAATTCCAAGGCCTCTTTGATGAACTCCTAAGTGGTGGGAACGTCCTTGTATCTTTCCATGGATTGCTACATTTCCTAGGTTTGCATGTTTTTGGCTAATATATCGGCCTCATGGCTAATTTTCAAGACCTCCATGTCTTGCTGCAATTGTTTTAGTTGCTCCACCACTTGCCTATTTGCACTTGCTTTCTCTATCTCGAGCTCTTGTTCGAGTTGTGCAATTCTCTCCTCTTTCTCTCTTAGCAAAGTAGAGACCTCAGTAGCCTTGTCCATAGTGGTTGATGTGTATGCTCCCATGAACTGTGATAGTCTAGTCAAGTTCTCAGCCAGATTGAAAGGATTGTCCTTCCAGACCACGCCATGGGCTCGTTTCCAGGTGGGAATTCAGGTGCATCCACCCTTCTCCTTTTCCTATGCCTTCTAACTATAGCCTTATGGAGAGGGCTATAGAACACATCAAGTGGAGGTATTTCAGTCACTCTGAGAACAATCTCCAATGTGGGTAAAGCAGGGATAATTTCAGTATGGTGGGACATTGTTGCTTGTTCCTCCATAGGTGTAGATTGTTTGTCGGAAAACTTGGGCTTTGTATCCTCTTGAACAAGCTGAGGAGTTTTAAATTCCTTCGTTTCTTGGGCATTTGAGGCTTTGGGAGTGCCTTGCAATTTTTTATTAAACTGATCCCACTCCGGCTCCAAACTACTGCATTTGGTCTTTAAACTGATTTCTGTAGCTGGGGTGATCATCAATTGCTTCTCAGCCAAATTCTTGCTGGACTCAACTATTTTGTTAGCATCTTGGGACTTTGTTATGTGGAAATTGGCATCTATAGATAATTACTATTTCCCTAAGTAGGTAGTTATACCTAGAACAACAGATTTAAAGCACTTATCCTTTTTCTATAAACGATAAATAAGACAAAGGAATCAAATGACCTACTTGTTCTTTCGCTTTCCTTTTGTCTCCTTTGTTTGACTCATGTTAGTCCTTCTTGAACTCAACTCACTCCAAAAGTACATGCAAGCATACACAGAAGACAAAGAACCAATCAAAGAAAGATATCTATTGAATACAAGTAAATGGAATCAAATACATTCACACATATAAACATCATATATCAAGATAAGCATATGGAAAAAGGTGTAAAGAACTTTATTAAGTAGAAGGAATACTTACAACCATGAAGTTTGATCCATTGTCACCCTTCCAGCTTGGGTTCCAACCAACATCACATCAATAGAACAACACTCCAGAAGCATAACAACACTTTCTTATACTCTCAATTCTCACACTAACAATATCTCCTTACAAATTCTCAAAGTCCAACCCATGATCACTTAGATGAGTGCTCAATTTATAGGAAAATGGAGGAGGTTTGGTCATAAATGAGGGTATTGACTAGCCTTCCAAACTTAGAGTTAGTTTCCATGGAGGAAGGGATGAGAGGATAGGAGGTTATTTAACTCATTCCCTATCCAATTTCGAGCTCATAGGAGATGATAAGTGTGGAAATATTTTAGATGGCTCCAGAAGATAAGAATATTCCCTGAACCCTATGTGAATTTCACTCAATCTCACCCAGCACAAGTCAAAGTGGGCCTAAGTGCTCTGTAGAGAACCCTTGCATGGGCCTACTTGTGATGGTCCTTCTAAGAGTCATTTCAGGATGTCTTCAAGTCATGAAACTGTCAGGGAAGGAGGCATTCAAAGTGTTAACTTGTCTAGGGCATGTAGCAATAGAATTAGGGTTTAATGAGCCCTAATAGTACTGATCTAAATGATGGGAGTGATATGCCCAAATGGATCTGTAACAGCTTCCCCCTAAAGCATGAAGTTGAAAATGTTAATGTCAAGTGATATTCTTTACAATGTGATGAGGAGGTTCCAAAATGGATGGTGACCTGCATCGGTTACAATACATAATATCATGATATTTTGTTTTTTTCATGAATCCCTGAGGGAAGGCATACCCATGCTCAACATATAAACTTTCATTACAAGTACATAAATAGTTGTCTACAGTTATAGACCCATGATCAGATGATCATCAATGTAAATCGATTGTATGGATGATTTGGTACTTTCCTGAAATCGCAGCCCGGATGGATGAAACTAGATTTGGGGTCTTCTATCTTGTTCAATCGTTCACTAAAGTATGATTCCAACCATGTGAATATGTCATGTGAAATCGAACATGCGAAGACATCGTTTGATTACCAGCCAATGATGTAAGTTTTTAACAGATGCAAGAGAAATCACCGATAATGATAATGATCTTAAAGGTATTGTAGTACATTCTGCATAGTGTGAGTGGATTTTTTGATGTCGAACACCATATAAAGTCTTTCGATTGAAGGCCAATGATGTCAACTTGTCGTTAGAAGCGAGAAACTTGCCATTGATGTATGCAAGTCTCAAGGTATTGAAGGGGTGTCTCTAAGTCAACTTCTTGGATGATGTGTTGATGTCGACAAGAAGTGACTCGTCGCAAGAGGAAATTGATGTATCCCACATCAATGAAATGAAATGAGTGTAATGATTTTTGAGATAGAATGTGACTAAAAACACAAGGTTTAGGAACGGGGGTCATGAAAATAAAGTTTTATGAGTATTGCAAAGGATGAATTTCAAACTAAGTGACTTCTCTTGAACATTTCGGTGACACTTAATGGATTGGTAACATTGACCTAAAAAAAAGTAATGGATGGTATGATAGACCAAGGTATGATGACCACTAAGCAGATAACTCAACCCAAGTAGTCACAATGATGAAGTGAAAGTGTCATGTTCAAGAGCGACCTACTGCCATAAAGTGGTTTACCTCTTTTCCCATTTTCCCCAGTCATTGTTGACCAGTACCTCTTTATTTTTATCAAGCTTAAGGAGGATAACATATTCTTGTTGTATAATTCCACCCTTCAGGTGAATCCATCATTATTTGATGTTTTAACAAGTCTAGCGAAGGGAAACTCAGTCTTGTCATGATGGACAAGTTTGTCACTATTTGATGTTTTAACGAGTCTAACGATAATGATAACTCAATCCTTTTCATGTTTAGAGAGTTTGAAAAGGGACAAAAAGAAAAATCCACAAGTTCTTTTTCGTAAATTTCTCTCTCATGTCTAAAAAAGCGTAAAACAATACAAGAGAGAACCTATTGACCATGTTCAGTCAACATGTTCCTTTTTCGTAAATAATCTATCTCAGTCTGGAAAAGGGTTAATCTTATACTGAGTAGATGTCGTTTCCAATCCATTAACGCACTGAAAATAACAAGTTCTCAGAAATATTTTCATATTTAGAGAGTCTGAAGAGAGCTTAAGGAGGACTCCACTTAGAGGAACGAGTGGTGTCTAGGGTAGAAACTGGTTCTGGTGATGTTGAAACTTCTCAAAACATGTTGATTTATGTGAAGAGGTTGGCTAATAAGACCACTCATTGCAACTGTTCCTCAAAAATGGTAAAACAACCAAGTGAAATCGTATGATTGGCCAAGCAGATAGTGACGATGGAAGGACAAAAACCAAGGCTCATCTGATAGAAGAGGCTGATAGAATGCAAATCATGAGGGTTAAAACGGAGATGGGTTCATTTTTACACAAACTTGAACCATAGGGAACTATGCTTGGATTTAGTTTCATGTTTACATAAGCTTGAAATGAAAAACTATGCTTGGATTTAGTTTCATTTTTGCACAAGCTCAAAACAAAGAACTATGCTTGAGATTAGTTTACATGTCACCAGCATGATGACTCGATTCTAGGTGCATGCCCCCCAAGCTTCATTGCATTCACCTAAGTAGACTAATTGTGGCTATCAGGTGGATGGAATGAAGGTTTGATTATAAGGTCAAGTGAAACACTTGACTGGGACTTTACGAGATCTAATCAAAGATTTGAATTAGAACTTTACTCCAGGGAACCTATTGGGTCTTAAAATTGTCATTCACTTCCATTACATTTTCACTTATATTTCCATATTGTCACTTTCACTCCACTTCTATTTCATTACATTTACCTCCATTTCATTACATTTACTTTACCATTATCATTATTGGTTCACATTTATGTTTTTCCAAACTTTATTAATTCTTAGCATTTTTAAATGAATTTATGGTTAAAATTTAGAAAATAATGTGCATATGCTTATACTTAACAAGTGGGATGAGATTGTTGACATATGTATGTCAAAAGGAAGCTTCTGAAATACCCTTATGTGGCCTCCCAAAACCAAATTCGAATTTGAGTGGAGAATATCATGGGATCATAAGGATATGTGTCTCATTTCCTATTTGTATTGAAACTCAACGTTGATTCATTTTGAATAAATTCTAGTGACACAGTAAGAGTCACTTTGTCTTTTTTTATTGCCATCAAAAATAAAATTTGTATATGAAAATATGATTTTTTTTTTTTGAAATGCATTTGACGAATCTGACAAGTATGCTCTCTTATATGCCTCGTTGCGACCTGGAAGATCAGAAAATCTCAAAATCATTCAATTAAAAATTAAAATTGAAAAATTAATAATAAATAAATAAATAAATTAGAAATTGATTTACAGTTTTTTTTTTCAAATCATGATCCTCTTTGATGTCAAAGTATTGTCAAGAGATGATGGACAGAGTATGGAAGAAAAATTCACTGTGGAAGACTCTCTTAACAGAAGCAGAAGTGAAACAAGTTGCCAACCACTCTCTAGCCAAAGGATAAATTGCAGTGTTCAAAGCAAGGCCCCCCACATTGCCCTCTTTCCTTGTTGCCCATCGCATTATTTCAGCATCCATTGTTTCAGCTAACCAATTGTTCTCTACTTGATCTCTTTGTGATTGAAAAGTGCATTCATTCTTTTGTGCTTATGTTGTAGTCGCACATTCAAGGATATGTTGATGTCATTCTAGCCTTTCATGCCACAGGGAATGCCACTATCCATTCTTTGAGGAACTTCATGACTGAGGAGACAAGAGGTTCCATGGCAGAAAGAGCTTGCCAACACTGTCCATTTTATAGGAGTGATAGGTCAGCTCAATTCAATTCAAATACATGCAACATAAGGTAGAGAGTGAAGCATGGAATGATCAAATCAAAATCAGAAAGTTTGGATGTAGGTGAATACCAAAGAAAACAATGTGATGTTCACCTGAGTAGAAAAATAGAGTAGTAAATCAAGAAGCAGTCGATCAAGAAGTGAATACAACCCTCTTGAGAGAAACACAACCTCTATAAAAATGTCAGTTTTAAAATGCAATTTTTGAGCAAACCAGGGCGAATCTAAAAAAACTGGGACATGGTTTTTTCTGGAACGGGATGAATTTAATAACCTAGAAACTGTTTCCTCAGATTCCTAACAGTTATGGAGAAAATCACAGTTATTCAGGACCTTATTGGTGACTATGTAAAGGAAAAACGGATTGCAAAGACAAAAATGGGATTTGCTAGCAATGAAGGAGATCTCTACGGTCGTCAGTCGAAATGGAACAACTATCAACGCTTCAAGTTCATAACACTACAACCGTTTTGATGTCTGAACAGATTCTGCGCAACAAATAAAGGAATGGGCCAAATGGATGATTGAGGAATGATTTAAAAACGAAAATCCTCATATCCAGTTGTTCGAATTCCGCAAGAAGGCCCTTTATGGTCTTGCCAGTTCATGAAACTATCACTATAGCATGCTTGGGGGGGTAGTATCAAATATATAATAATCACCAAACTGTAGAGTTTTATGGGAGTACTAAATATTGACAGAAAATGAATTCCACAATTTTCCCTATAACATATATAATTCTACACCCCCAAGGCCCTATAGAATCTCTTTCTTGGTACACTTAGTAGAATTAGAGCATGGATTGAGCTTCAAGTGCACCAGTAGGTAATTCCAGAAGCACTAAAGTCTTTAAGGCAAGCTTAGGAATATAGTAGAGTAGCTGAATCAGACAACTGCGTAAGTGTTACCACCCTTGCTATTTGCCTTGATGCTTGTGGTGGTTATTCAACTGGCTCATTTCCAACTGGATTTGATGGGACTACCTTTCCTATCTTTCTCTTTGGTTCTAGCTAAACAACTGTTGAAACGACTGATCAAACATTTTCTTCATCAACCAGATCTACTTTTGCTTCATCGACTGAATCAACTCGATCAATAGAAATCAATATATGGCTAGCAATGATATGATCAGAAGAGGAATAATTCGAAGAAAGATTTTACATTTAGAGGAATCATTCAAAACAATTCAATTTGACAGATTGAATAATGGCTAGAAAAATAATTGGAATATTATTTAGATGATTTCTGAACATTTGGCATTAAAACTTGTAATATTGTTCATGTGTATTTTTATATGAAGTTTTAACTTGCAGGACATAGTGAATCTTTGAGATGCCAATCTTTTTGCTGAGCAAATCTTATGAAGTCATATGACAATAGGGATTTGAATTATTTTTCATGGTTATTTCTTAAAAATGGATTGTTATCAATATCATGAATTGGACTGAATATAACACTTTTGATTTTCCTTAAGTTGTTTCATTTGAAATTTAAATTTTGCATAAGAATCAGAAAGTAAATTGGCCATTTCTTTTTTAACACACTTATGTTCTTTATGTCAATTTTTTTTCTTGCAGGTTTGGGATGATTGAATGGTCATTGAAGGAAACTAATTGTGCGCACAATTGGTCTTCAAATGACTGATTTCATGAGAAACTCAAGAACAATTCCATGTCCATATTCATCAAAACCATTACTCTTCCTCCCTTTTGAATTATAAATCTAACCAAGAACTTCGAATCAAGCCACAGTTATTTTTCCCAGCAAGAGTCAGTTGTTCATTTTCCTTCATTTACATACACTTTTCGTCTACTCCACAAATAAAAGCAAGAAGCTTACTTTCATGCTTATTGTTCATTATCATTATTATTTTCCATTGTCATCTTCCATTTTCATTTTCCTTTTCCTATCCTTTTCATTTCGCAATTAAACCCTGCTTCAATGCAAATTATTGAGTCCATAGTCCTTTGAGTGAAAAATCCTTGAAAAACACCATGAGGCTTGCATGCCTTAATGGAAAGTCCTCATGCCAATGAACAATGGGAATACATCAATGTCCCTTGTTCATCGGATCTTTTAGGTACTTGACAACAACAAAATTATTCGTACTTAGCAAGATGTGTTTGGGCATCTTGACTCTCATTATCATTAATGGTGAGAGTTCTCATGTTGACTAGTGGCATCCATTAATGGCCACTAATTCAACAATATCCTACTATGTTCGACATCAAAACATCTATTCACATAGCAGGAATTGTGCCAATGAGTTTTGAAGACATGAAGACTATCATTTTTAGCATTTTGGAGTAAATCTAGAAGATATGCAGCTACAAAACCAGATGGCTGTTGCGGAATCAGATAGCAGCTGCAAGATCAGATGACAGTTGTAGAATCAAATAATAGCTATGGAATTAGATGACAGCAACAAAATCAACATTATTCTCCAGCAGATTAAACATGTTTTAATAAAAGCAATAAAAGTCATCCTTGCTCTTTTCTCCAAGACTTGTCCAACCACTTGAAGAAGATTATGATCAAAATTTTACAACCACCACACATGTAGCTCATCCATTGCCAAAGGGTAAGTTAAGATATGTCATTTTATAACTTTTTACCATAAAATTCCTTGAAAAGCTAGAATGATAATTTTTGGAAAAAAAAAACATTTATCTTCCTCATCTCATAAAATTTTCAATATCATCAATTGGAGGGGGGGTACATTCATATTCATATTTTTCTATATTCATAACACATTCAAAATCCCACATACTTTCAAAAGATATTAACTATTATATTATTGTTATGAGCATACAAACGCTTTTCAAAAGTAATGAAAAGATAATTGCATACAAACACAATCATGGTTGTCACACAAGAACCAACTATGATGCAATCCAATAAAGATATACTCTGCAACAATAATCAAATTATCATTAGGCAAAGTTCAAAGATCAAAAATGAATGCAACAACAAAATATGGTTGTAACACAAGAACCAACCATGTTGAAATTCAACTAAAAGACTTTGCAGAAGTATGAATTTATCTAATGATATCATGCAAACTTAAGCTAAAGCTCAAGGATAAAAAAGAATTAATGTAATAGATTGTATGAGGACATGCAATAGATTCAGTTGGGAGGTATGTTGGGCCTTGAAATTGTCATTCACTTCCATTACATTTTCACTTATATTTCCATATTGTCACTTTCACTCCACCTCCATTTCATTACATTTACCTTACCATTATCATTATTGGGTCACATTTATGTTTTTTCAAAATTTATTAATTCTTAGCATTTTTAAATGAATTTATGGTTAAAAATTAGAAAATAATGTGCATATGCTTATAGCTAACAAGTGGGATGAGATTGTTGACATGTGTAGGTCAAAAGGAAGCTTATAAAAGACCCTTATGTGGCCTCCCAAAACCAAATTTGAATTTGAGTGGAGAATATCATGGGATCATAAGGATATGTGTCTCATTTCTTATTTGTATTTAAACTCTAAGAAGTCATGTGTCTTATCATTTCCTATTTTGATTGTAACTCTAGAGATATAGGGAGAGGTTCATGGACTCTCATTATTGATATAGCTTCTCATCTTTTTGTATAAATAGGGGAAGTTTTCTCCTATCATTTTTATGTGTAAAGTTGGGGAATTGCTCATGTTTTAAATAAAGAAGATGGCTTGCATTTGGAGCTTCTCAAATTTCCATCCTCATACTTTTGGATTGGCCATCTACAATGTGTGAGATTTATTTGTTTACATAGATTAAGGTTTATTTTCTTTCATAGAATAAGATTTATTGCTTTCTTAATCACTGTGTAATCTTATGCTAATCAAAGCATCTCAAAAAAATAATTTTCTCTTTTCCAAAATTGGATTGTGTTTGAAGCATTGGAGCATACAGTGATATTAGTTTTCCTTTACATGTTTTTACAATGCTTTCTTAGGATTAATTTTTACATTCACTGTTTAATCTTATGTAGAGCATTTCAAGAAGGTAGTTCTTCCAAAATTGATTGCTTGAGGCATTTAGAATGGACAGTGATTTATTTTCCTTTCTCATTCTTTTATCATGCTTTTTAGATTAAATTTCTTATCTATTGTGTCATCTCATGTTCAGCATTTCAAGAAGGTAACCCTTCCGAAATTGATTGCTTAAAAACATTAGATTACACAGTCATTGCAAGTTTTTACATGTTTTCTTTTACGTACTTTCTTTATGTTTTCCTAGATCATGTTTTATTTCATTTAAATTCATTAGATTTTGTCCATTAACATTTAAATATTTCATCTAGAAGCATAACTTTCATTTCTTATATTAATTTCCTTAGGCATAAGAAACAAAACCCAAAAACAACATAAAAACATACTCAACAAAGTAGGAAACAACGTTAACTAAGCACATATTGTGCACCACACTTCATTAGTTTAATAACCTTGGTTGATAATTTATGTTAGCAATTTAAGATATTAAATTGACTGAACAGGACCTTGTTTCATTTTTTAATGAGCTTGACACAAGACAAGGAACTTCACTCATATTCCTTGTTTCATTTTTTAATGAGCTTGACACAAGACAAGGAACTCTCCTCGTATTCCTTGTTTCATTTTTTAATGAGCTTGACACAAGAGAAGGAACTATTTTCATACCCTTTGTTCCATATTTTAACGAGGTTGACACAAGGCTGGGAACTATCCTCATATTCCTTGTTTCATTTTTTAATGAGCTTGATACAAGACAAGGAACTATGCTCATATTCCTTTGTTTCATTTTTTAATGAGGTTGACACAAGACCAACAACTATCCTCATATTCCTTGTTCACAACCCATAAGAGGTCATGACTTCCAAGAGGTTCTCATCAGATGGGAGAACAATGCTCTGGAAGGGATTCATAGCAAGGAATCCATTAGAGAGATCTGGTTCCAATGCCCACAATACATAATGTACAACATAATGGAATTGATTGTAAGTTAATACAGACATGGAATGAGTTGCCACATAATTGACCCGTGGCGGGGAAGATACCATTGGGAAAAAAGGACCATTTAAGGAAGATGGTTGACTGGAAGCCATATTTGGACTGGGAAATGAAAGTTGGTCAACGGTGACAATTCTGCCTTCATGCGGGAAACACATCACTCGAAAGGGTGTTAAAACAATAGCTCCCATGTCATAAACATAGTCACACCCAAGAAGTAAATTGTAATCTAAAGGGCATGGGACTACCATCACATTGAGATAAATGAGATAAATGATTTTTCCTCCCAAAGTAATAGACAACTTAGGAAGGATCCCTAATGGTTGACTGGTTCCTCTGTTAAAAGCCAACAGATTTTGGGTAACAGACACAAGTGGCGGTGAACCGGGCGCTTACCAAGCAGTGGAGGAGAGGATACTCACAGATGCACCTTCATCTATAATAGTTCCAAATACAATCATATTACAAACCTATACTATGATCTGGAAAGGCACATAAGAAGGAAGACGACATCCTGCTAGTCAATTCCAATCAAAGGAAGTGACCAGACTACTTGGACGGGGTACCATAAGAATGGGAGAAATACCCCCTTGAGTTACGGGAACAGGATGATTTTCCTCCTGCCTTGATGGAGCAGGAGGGTTGCCTCCAAGCTCATTGGAATATGAAGAAATGAAAAGAACTTGAGTGGTATCATATTCACTTTCTACAAGAAAGATACAATTAACTGAAGGTGAAATCTGGTTAACTATTTCCTCGACTTGTGATGGGTCAGGTGGGTTCGATCGACAGTTGATTTGGGTCAATCACTTTATCAACTAGTGAAGGATTAAGGGAAAGTCTCCTGTAACCAAATGGAAGTCGATGTGGAGAGGCAGGATGGTTATCCAACACTTTTTTGGCTTCATCCAGATAGGGAAAAAGGTGAATGGGGTGATTCCCTTCACATAACCTACAAGGAAACTTTATTTCACCCTTCTTTCCATGAACTTTACTACCACTAGTTAATGGTGTATCATCAGCATGATCTCCAGAAGTTGATGGCACAAGACGATGTGAATGAGAAGACCATTCTTCTAATATCTAAGGAATATCAAGACAATTT
The DNA here is from genome assembly GCA_000404065.3 of Pinus taeda. Lineage (NCBI taxonomy): Eukaryota > Viridiplantae > Streptophyta > Pinopsida > Pinales > Pinaceae > Pinus > Pinus taeda. The sequence continues at coordinate 51,566 of APFE030440258.1, read as the reverse complement.
CCAAGAAGATGGTTTCCTGTACAAAGTTTCCATGGTTATCGAACTTTGTGAGGCTTATCGGATGGTTTCTCATTAGAAGTTGCATTCAAAGCAATGGTTGCTTGGTTGCCCCTTGCTGAATTTTCTTCTTCTTCTTCTTCTTCTTCTTCTTCCCTTTCTTCTTCTCCTTAGCCACCTGGTTACTAGTGTCAACAATTTCACCAGGCGAAGAGGAAGAAGGGGAGGAAGAAAAAACCAAGGAAGAAGGCAAAGGGTTAACTTTAGGATCAACTGGAGGTTGATTTTGACCAGTTGGAGGAGTAATAAATTGCAGAGAAATCATGACATTTTGAACCAAGGAGGTTGAAAACAACCATACTAGCAAGCCAAAGGTAAATCCCAGAAGGGACAATGTAGCCATATAAGGAGCACCAATACTTTTGAAAGGAGGAAAAGGACTAGGATTCCCATCAAAAGGAATTCCTTAATCGGTGGACTCTAGAGTTGTTGCTATATGTCTCAACCTAGGATCAACTAAGGAGTGACATGGAGGATGTTATCTGCGGTCAATTAATTAATTTTAATCAAAATAACATAAACAAAACAAAAGAGGGATAATCTAGGCAAAAGGATTACCAAGTAACTGTGAACTGCAATATACTACCTTAGTAAACCAAGGACTTAACATATGTGCAATAAATCGCCCCGAATGTTGTGTTCAGTGTATCAAAGTGTATAAGGTGGCCGACTTAGTTACCTAAGGATGGATAGCAACCTAATGTAGTCCTCCCATATATACCCAAAAGTATGTGGAGGCCCAATCTGTGTTAGCAGTGTCTAATGTGAAACCACACAGTGAGCGCATTCCTTTATACTTTACATACGGTAACACCGCCCTATATACCCAATGGTATGTGGATGAGCTATGATATACTTAGGTACATGGAATGAGGTATCACACTCGGAATGTATCACAGACAAGTTAGCGGCAAATGCTATGTTTTATGATGTCGGAACACATCTCTAGCCTAGACCTCTAAATGTTATGTGTTACGTGACAATGCTCCATTAGGTTAATTGAGATAACTTTTAAGTTGATCTTCTTAAGAATTTTCCTTTAAAGGTTCACCGCGTGATGTATGTTTGCGATTCCTAGAATGCAACTATTATGATAAACATTCTTTTCATTCAATTTGAACAATGGAAACCTTGGCTAGAAAGGGATAGATAAATCATATCTTTGACAAAGAGCAAAGAACACATCTAATGCAATTTCCCTAACTATTCCTATCAATCATTCACAAAACTTTTCAATGCACGATGCACATTTTTATTTTCAATTCCCTTAATGTTGAAATGAACAAAAGGAAACTAATGCACATACAATCAATCAATCTTTTTGCAAGAATAAAGACTTTACGACAGTTCATTTTCGAAAGAAATGAAAACTCTTACAACACTTTCTTTTGAACAAGGATTAATCAACCATAATCTAACTTTGATGATGAATCAATAATGAAAAAGAAATAATTTAAGAAACATTAATCAATCAAAGCCAAAGTATTTCTATCAAAGGAAATAAAATGTTGATTTCAGAGACATAATATTCATTGATCATTTAGCAAGCAGAAACAGAAGGAAATTTGGTGAAAACAATCAATCCAAAGGTGGAAATTTGACCTAAGGTGGATCAGCGCAGGTCTAAATGGAAGATAGTGTGCTGAAATGCACTGTCTCTAAGCCAAGGATGCACCGATCAGTGCACTATACCCTAACCAAGGGTGCACTGATCAGCGCATTGTACCCTGACCAAGGGTGCACTGATTCTAGCACATTCCTAAAGTAGGCATTCTAGTGCAAAATTTAATAAAAAAAACTTGAAAAAGGCTGAAATAAGATCAATGAAGGAAAGTAAAGTCTACTAGGGTGTCCTAGGATGTGGATAAACTACCTAGAATGATGATCATTCCCCAGCGGAGTCGCCAATTTGTTATGTGGAATTTGGCATCTACGGATAAATACTAATTCCCTAGGTAGCTAGCTATACCTAGAACAACAGATTTAAAGAGATTATCCTTTTTCTATAAATGATAAATAAGACAAAGGAATCAAAGCACCTACTTGTTCTTTCACTTTCCTTTTATCTCATTTTTTTGACTCCCGCCGATCCTTCTCGAACTTAACTCGCTCCAAAAGTACCTACAAGCATAAACATAAGACAGAGAACCAATCAAAGCAAGAGATCTATCGAATACAAATAAATGGAATTAGATGCATTCATACATATAAACATCATATATCAAGATAAGCATACAGAAAAAGGTGTAAACAACTCTATTAAGTAGACAAAATAATTACAACCATGAAGTCTGATCCATTTTCACTCTTCTAGCTTGAGTTCCAACCAATATCACATCAATAACACAGCACTCTGGTAGCATAACAACACTTCCTTATACTCTTAATTCTCAGACCAATAGTATCTCCTTACAAATTCTTAAATTCTAGCCTCTGGTCACTTAGATGAGTGCTCAATTTATAAGCAAATGGAGGAGGTTTGGTCATAAATGAGGGTATTGAATGGCCTTCCAAACTTATAGTTAGCTTCCATGGAGGAAGGGATGAGAGGATAGGAAGTTTCTTAACTCATTACCTATCCAATTTTGAGCTCATAAGAGATGATAAGTGTGGGAATCTTCTAGATGGCTCTAGAGGATAAGAATATTCCCAAAACCCTATGTGAAGTTTGCTCAATCTCGCCCACCATATGTCAAAGTGGGCCTAATTTCTCTGTAGAGCACCCTTGCATGGGCCTACCTGCGCTGGTCCTTCTAAGAGTCATTTTAGGATGTCTTCAATCCATGAAACTGTCAAGGAGGCATTCAAAGTGTTGACTTGTCTAGGGCATGTAGCAACTGAATTAGGGTTTGATGAGCCCTAATAGTGCTAATCTAGATGATGGGAGTGATGTGCCCAAATGGATCTCTAACAAACTTCCCTATGTCTGATGTCTTCTCAGTGTTTGGTGTCTTCTCAATGTTTACCTTAGAGTCTATTTGAGAGCTAGGGCCTCCACTATCAATAGTGACACTTGGAGTAGTCTTATCCTTGGGTTTTAATAGATGCATTGGGATCACTCGGAGCCTCTCATCTCTGAATTCCTGAAATCTTTGAAAATATTTAGGTTTCAAATTCGCTTTTGCCCATTCAAATTCTTGTTTGAAGGATACAGATGACTGTAACAAATCCTCAAAATGATTATCATCATGATTGTATGGCTTGAGTTTAACCCCAATAGTGACATTGTATGCCACTTTGTTTGGGTCAAATTTCCTATTGGGCAATGTATGAAGCCCGAGGGCTTCCATATGTGCTAATTCCTTAGTGGCATGAAAAAAATTGGCTAAAGCAAAAGAACCACATTTGACAGGGAAAATGGGCCATAATGACTTCTTGTCGTCTTTTAGAAATTTAGTCAGGCCCTTTCCCACGGTTCTGTAGGCAATCTCTCTTGCTAATAAATCATCAAAAACATATAGAAGAAGGAAGTGTGGATCAGTTGTGCTACCAAAAACCCTAATATAGGCAAACCATTCTTCAATAAAATACTTGGCAATAGTAAGCAGGTATGTTGCATCTTCTTGGGAAAACCCAGGGGATTTTTTTATTAAAAATCATTTAATGTAGGGGCAACACAACAACATGGAATATCTTATAGAAGTGAGGTATGTAGCATGAATCACATATTTGTTTATGACTAAGATGGATTGGGTAAGGATCTTGTAAGGTCCATTTCCAACCCATGCTTGTAAATGTTGTGAAAAAACAGATAGCATCCATAATGTAGGCACTAAAATAGAAGGGAGGGACGTTATCTGAGAAGGAGGTTTTCTTCTATCGATATTTGGTAATGGTGGTGGCTACATTGTCAGATAGGATGGAATGTCAATTCATGATATGGGATTTAACACAGGCATCAATCAGAGGGATCCATTCAATTGAAAACTTAGTATTATTGGGTAGCCCATACAATCTACATAACATGGTTGTTGCATAGTTATATGGGTTTGCCAAAGAGGCTATAACATACATACAATATTTTTCATACTTGAATTTGTTGTCCAACCCCCTCCAACCCTGAATTAGCTTGAATGAGTTTGGATTCTTCTTTGCAAAGTTAGCCACAAATGTACTATTGTAGATATCCTAGGGATCAGGTATGTGGTACATTTTCTTTAGATCCTTAGCTCTGAACGACCTAATGAGCTCCATCTTTGAATTATTGAGCTACCTATCTTCAATGATAAGGTCTTCAATTACCCACCTAATCATATCTGTATAGGGGAGGATTTTAGCCCTTTCTCCTATCCTATGAAGGAATGAATATGAAGCATCTCTATATTGGAGTCTTGAAGTCCTTTTGGAGTTAGATGTTGCTCTCGTAACAGTGATTTTAGGACGCTCATCCTCCAGCCTATTGTAAATTACTTCCCATGTTGTTGCACCTCTGGTAACATCACAAATTGTATCAACAAAGATAGGAGCCATCTCTGTAAACTCAGCTTCAACAATGGTCTATTTTCTCTATTTCTGCATCATCTTTCTAAGGGACATGTCTTTTTTTGCTTTCTTGAGATAGACAAGATATATCAGCACAGACGATATCTAGCAATCAAGATTGAAAATTTATGTGAAATGAATTTGGATCGTGAGAAAATTTTTAATGAGATACTCGATTATAACTACCCATAACCAGGAAAATGATTATCCTTCCTCGAGCTGCTAAATATTTAATAACCTGTCAACTCATTTGTTTTAGCATTTAAATCGTAATTATTCCACATGTTTTACCATACTTAATCACGCATCGTGCTCTTAAAAAGGACACAATATAGCATTACCAGATGTGTTAAGCGAAAAGCGATTGCGAGATTGCAATATCCCATTTTGCAAATCGTTTTTGGTTGTTCTAATGGCATGGTCAAGTTTTTTGCAAACTATGTGAAGTGTGAAATGTGATTGCGAAATGACCAGGTGATGTTATCGCAGTGGGAGACCTAATCACATATCGCACTTTTGTAATGGCCTTTTAACATGGTCATGTGGAAAAGTGTGATTTGCGATTTGCGATATGGATTTCATCCTTAGCTAGTTTTGCAAGGTTTCACTAGGAATTTTCTTCGAGTTAGGGTTTATTATCCTAAGCCTAAAAAATTAAAAGGGTCCCCATTTACAAATCTAAGCCTAGCTATTATTTTTCATAAATGGGGGGGTTGTTTCATAGTACAAAAATTGGCGATTCACTTGGGAGAACTAGTTATCTCTGAGTAGCTTTCTGAAATTTCTAAAAAACTTTCAAATTAATTAGGGTTATAAGAATAATGATTACATGAGTTATAAAGTAAACAACATGTCTCTGGAATCATCATTACTTGCTCAACTTATTTACTTAATTACTTTACTCTTGTAATGATATAAGTATAAACATTTTCATCAGCCAATAAAGTCTAAAGAAATATAGTAGGTGTCGTTTGTAGATTAGTTTTTTGTAGTTTACTCATTTATCATAAATAGAGCCTCTACTGCCAGTAGGAATTCATAGCCTCAACAGGGTTATATTTTAACCAACAATGATTCATTATCCCATCTGTATGAATTTTCATATTTCAAAATTATATTCACTTGGATTGAATGTCACTTGGACCTTGTCCTCTTTTTCCTTTTTTGAATGTAATTTTATCTTTTCGGTTTCTTAAAAGACATTGTCTAGGCGTGGCAACCTACTAATGACAATTCCATTCACTGGTTGTAACTAAACTAAACAAGCTAGCTCTTGATGAGACCCCTTGTCTTCTGATCGGGGATACCATTAGCTATTACCCTATTTGGTATGCAGTATTGGTAATATCAGTTTAATCACTTCCTTATGAACATGGTAAACAAGATCATAATCAGACTTTTTATCTTTTAAGATTTTTTTTTTTATATTTTAGAATTACAGTCTGAAAAGGGAAAATTTTAACAAATGGGGTGGATCATTGGCTCTTTTGAGAGTTTTGGGTGATAATGATAGAATTTTTTAAGATGTTGATCTGCAAAAAGTCCTTACTAGGTTAAATATTATTTTCTTTACTGATAACAAAACCTTCATATTCTATAAAGATAAGAGTTTGTTCATACAATAAATGTTCTAAGCAAGGTCAAGTTTTTCCAAAGAAATCAAGTTTAATCTAGGACTCAAATGTCCTAATTATTCCATTTAACTCTTACTTTCTTATAAAAGAGAAAAAACAGAAATGTTATCAAAGATTTTATTTTGAAAAGCCAAAAGTAAATATTATTTGACCATTATTTTCCTAGAAAGCAATATGTTACAAAATTGGAAGAGGTTATCTCATAGGACAAGTACTTTTTCAAAATTTTCCCATTGATGGGCAAAGAATTATTCTTAGTTGGCAAGTCTTGTAGAAGAAATGTTGATTGTCCAATTTTTTCAATGATCTAAAAAGGGCCAAGCCATAGTATTTGGAATTTGGTATGTCTACCTTTTTCCTTGTGTGCTTTGTCCATTTCAGAACTAAGTCACCTACTGCAAAAAAATTATGACTGGCAGAAGCTATATCAAAAGAAGCTTTGACTAATTGTTGATGATGGAAGTGGGTTAATTTAAGATTTTCTCTTTCTTCTTCAAGATTGAGGATTTGGAATTGTCTAGCTTGGAGAGAAGATTAAGGGTTTTCATCAATAAATTGCACTAGGGCAAGAGATGGGATTGCTACATTTGTGGGAAGAACTTCTTTTCCATAAACTAAAGCAAAAGGAGAAGAACCAATAGAGGGTTTCTGAGTAATCATGTCTGCCCATAGAGCAAATGTTAATGCTTTGTGCCAATTCCTATTATTTTGATCAATAGTCATTTCGATAATCCTCATGAGGTTCTTTTTTTTTATTCTTCTAATCCATTACCTTGAGGATAATAATTGGCTGAATATTTCAACTTAAAACCTCACTTAAGAGAAAATTCTACCATTGTATTTCCAAAAAAGTAAGATGCATTGTCAAACATTAAAGCTAAGGGTAAGCAAAACCTATTAATTATGTACTGATCAATGAAGTTTGAAATATTTTCTATATTAGCTATCTTTAATTGTTGGCATTATGAGACAAGTGTTGTCCTTGATGGAAAATCATACAGGTGACAGATCAGAGTGCAATAGGCTAGTAGAAAAGATTGATGATCAACCTCTCAGAATGGAAGGAAATTAAGAGGTTCACAGGTGCAACGTTCAAAAAGGTGTGGACCCGCAAGTTAGCTGACCAAGATGTGCGGACATACTTGCAGGTTCTCCGTTCAAAAGGTGCGGACCCCAGTTTCACTCTCTCCAATGCATAAAAGCATGTGCACGTGGGAATATTCATGAATGGTTCATGGTATTATTCCGACAGTTTTTGATCCTATGGTTTTGGTTCATGGTATTGCATCTAAAGATATTGATCCAAGGTATTGGGTTCATTGTATTATGTTATTATGGTTTTGGATCATGGTTTGAATATGGGCTTGCCTATAAAAAGGGGAGGAAGATCATTTGGAAGGTGGAATTATGGATTGAATATCTTAAGGTGATCTATATCTGAAATACTTGTGATCGGTTGGTGAGTGATAGCTAGATATAAATCAAGGAGATTTCTGTAAACTGTTGATAAGTCACAATCTCATTGGCGCATGATCAGATTTATTGATCAGACTGACTGTGGCACATTGGAGGACTGCTAATTTAGCCCTAATCAGAGGTCCGCAGGTGATCCACAATTCAGGTGCGGAGGTACGCAGTGCAGTAGAAGGCGCAGGTGTGGAGGTACGTAGCGCAGCAGAAGGCACAGGTGTGGATACCTGCATATCAGCAGAAGGTTTAGGTACGGAGGTACGCAGTGCAGTAGAAGGCGCAGGTGCGGATACCTGCATACCAGTAGAAGGTGCAGGTGCGGAGGGACGTAGAGCTGCAGAAGACGCAGGTACGGATACCTGCAGATGTCTAGCAATGAAGTCGCGAATCCTGCTTGAAATTTTCTTTAACTAACTTTGACTATTCTGCAGGGTTCTGGGTACATAATTGATGTCTGGTTACTGGTATTGAGTTCTGATAACATCATGATTATGGTTGAATGGATCAAGTTCTTAATGACTAGATAACTCACATATTATCCTTGTATATGTATTAGTGTTTGGGTGATTTAGAAGATTGATTGATTCTGTGCTTCAATGATGTTAATGGGTCTAGTATGAAAATTGGATGAAATGTGGCCTTTCAGATGACGTGTTGTGCTTCAGGTGTATCTAGTATGAAAATTAATGAAACGTGGTACTCGAAGGAGAGAATATTGTAGGCCAGCACCTACATACTAGTATCTTAGCTAGTACAAGAGCAAAGGGGGTGGTAGTTCCCTTGAAATCTTTGGAGCATTGTAGCAGGTAGCAGCCTACATACTAGTAAATGGATCGGCTAGTACAAGAATTATGGGGGTTGTAGCTCTCTACAGGTAGAAGCCTGCATACTGGTATAAGACTGCACCAATATAGAACTATTGTAAAAGGATTTTCTTATTAAGAAGAATATTGAGATGACTTGTAGCAGGTGGTTTTCACCCACATTGGGTTTCCACCTTATATCATGGTGTTCATGTGTGTGGCTTATGTGTGATGATCTGTTCTATTTTACTGCACCTATTTAATGTTAATATGGTTGATAGTGTTCTAATGCACTCATTAAGGATCAACTAACTTAATCATAAGAAGTTGTGAAAGTAGCATAAATGAATCTGAATATGGAAATGAAAAAGTTTTATTGATGTGATAATATTGATTCACCCCCCCCTCAGTATTATTTCCAACAATTAGTATAGGAGCAGGTCCTTTTGTAGAAGCTTGATTGCTTGAAGGAGATCCTTGGAACAATAGGAAAGAAGCTTAAGAAGAAAGCACATAAGTAGAAGAGGAAATCTCAGAAGAACTATGGCTGTGGGAGAATCGATTGGGGATTAGGTGTAAGAAGCTCTTCAGATTCAAAATCAGATTCAGAATCATTTCAAAATGAAGATGAACTATCAGGTATGAATTTTCTATCCTCTGATGTTCCAGCTATCTATCCATTTGGAAAAGATGAAAGTGATAGAGAAAGAACTGAATTTTCTCTTATGGGTGAACAAGAAAGATATCAAATAGAAGCATAATTTAAAAGGCTGACAGACAAAATTAGAGATCAACAAGATCTATTGAACAAAAGGGAATATGACTCCAAAGAAGAAAATACCAAACTAAAAGCCCAACTAGAGTTATTCAAGGTAAAATATCAAAAGTTGCTAAAAGCCCAACTAGAGGAAGGAAACAAGGTAAGGAAGTTATTCAAGGACAAATATCAAAAGTTGCAAGATGAAGTAACATCATTAAGAGATGAAGTCAATGAAAGAAGCACAACCATCAAGAAACTCATAGATAGATCCAATTACTATGAAAGTCTTGAAGCCACGATCCGCTCGCTAGAAGAAGATCTTGAAGAATCAAAGAAGCAGAATAAAGATCTACTCCAAGCTATTGAAAAACAAGAAAATGAAGTCATCAGTTTAAAATCTCAGATGGAATGTGCCTTCAGAATTCGTCAAATGCAACAGGATGTGAATGAAGAACAAGATAGGGAGATTCTCAATCTAAGATGTCAGTTGGAAGATGAAAGAAAAGCTGAAGAGAACGTGAAAAAGCAGTATCTTGAAAAGGAAGAACAACTTCAGGTTGAGGTAAATATCTTGAAAGGTAAATTAGAAGATAAGGATAAACTATTACGATTTCAAGATAGTACTAAATTCTTGGATGATATTCCTAATAGTCAAAGGTCTCCTACTATCAAAACTAGTCTTGGTTTTCATGAATCTATTGAAGGTGAATCTAGTTCACAAAGTAAGACAAGGGACTCGACTGCAAAATCTGAAATGCTCAATAAGGATGAAAGGTCAATCTCGTCATCAACCAAGGAAAGAAATTCTTCAAAGAAAATATTTTACTCCTCCTATGAATAATGTTGAATGTTATGTATGTCATAATCTTGGACATGTTGCACCCAGATGTAGAAGAAGAAGGTTTCAAGACCATCATGCCGAAAGATCATCACATTCAAGGTACTTTAATGGATATTGCTTTGCTTGCAATATGTTTGGTCACAAAGCTGTTGATTGCTATAGAAGAAATATGAGATATGTAAGATCTTACATATGTAACAAGCTTGGAAATATAGCTAAGGAATGCAGGAGCAAAGTATAGACACCATACCAAAAGGAGAAAACATCATCATCACACTTGAAGATGTGGAAGAAGAAAGAAGTACAGTCAGAAAGAGGCGGCACAGCACAACATACAGACATAACAGAATCAAAGGGAGCTAGAAGTGTAAAAATTCAATGTCCTAAATCTCATACGCAAGTTTCTTAAAGAGAAGTCACATATATATGTGAGTTGGTTATGGCATAGTCATATATATGATTGTTTGAGGAAAGACAGTAGGGACAGGTTCAGGAAAAGGATCAGTTATGATTTGGTTTATTTGCGTTATTTGATAATGGTTACAATTTGTTGATGATATGTGGAAATGACTTGATGGTTAGAAGTGTTTTGTTTCTAACTTGATAATGATGAGGATTTGATTCTTCTTGTTGATATGCACGATCAAATCTGACAGTAAACAAGATGGCACAGGTTTAAGGGGAGCATATGCTTTTAATGCATTGTTGGTATTATGGTTAACAGTCATTGGTGATGATGCTTATATGGATAAATGATTCATCTTGCTATGATATGGTTATGAGTTGTTCATATGATTCTTGGGGTTACATAGTTGATATCTAGATTAGATTTATGGTTGATTCTCTAATGGTGCTTACATGGTGATCTTCATAAGGATAAGAAGAAGTACATAGCTTAAATTCACATCTTTTTTACTTGATGATGAGTCACTCATATGTTGTTGTCATCATGTGCATAAAGATCATATATTACAGTTATGATTTAGGATTCCTGTTGTTCTTAGCACACGTATGGATGAGGATTGTTGGTTGGATACATGGATGATTATTCAAAGTTCCATTGTTGGAGATATGATGATGATGAGTTCTTACCTATATGGTGATAGGTTGTTTCATACATATGTTGATTGATGCAGATATTCCCAATTGATGATTCTTGGTCCATGCAGATATGGATGGCTATGGTGTTTCTCACATATGATAGAATGATTCTGTATATACAGAATTCTGTTCAAAATGATGAGTTGAAACGGACATACTGCTGGTCTAGTTGTTGTTGACAGATGCTATGGAGCAGATCATACAGTGTCGTTGCTGATGTTTATCATGATCTTATTTAGGTGTTTGGTCTCTGTTATAAATGTCATGTATATCATTTCGATGTAAAGGTCATATCAAGACTCATGATGTAATAATGTGTCCCTATCTATTATAGTCATTTGATGAGATCTCTTCAGGTCATGTAACGGCCTATGTTGATTTCCCCACTATGCCTGGATGAATGATGTTATTCTCTGATGTTATCATATGCAAATTTTTGGTATACACCATTATGATGGGAGATAGATGTATGTATGAGTCTTTGGTGAAAGGAAGGTCATTTATGATGTATAGAGTCATGTTCTACTTTTAGAACATTTCTTTTGCAGACCTTGCTTACAGTCAGGGGGAGCATGAACAACATATTTCAGCAGAGCTGAGATTTCAGCATGTACTCAGAGGGAGCATGGACAAATTGGTGCACCATGGCATATACAAAGTGGGATCTCATTCATAGATCTCAGCAGGTACTCAGGGGGAGTACGGATAGCAGAATGTATATCACGAAAAAAGCATATCTTTGTCTGCCCTTTGCCATTGATGTCAAAGGGGGAGAGTGAGTTGGTATTGTTGCCATCAAGTCCAAAGGGGGAGATTGTTGGCATTATGATGCATGTGTTGTACTTGATGGCAACCCACTCATAGAAGAACATCTCACCTATATATAATCATATGAATCTATAAGAAGAGATATTAGATGTGATAGAATACATGACAGTACAAAGGAATCAAACAATAGTCTTTCGTATGACAAGTTAGCTTTTCCATCAAGTCCAAAGGGGGAGATTGTTGGCATTATGAGACAAGTGTTGTCCTTGATGGAAACTCATACAGGTGACAGATCAGAGTGCAGCAGGCTAGTAGCAAAGATTGATGATCAGCCTCTCAGAATTGAAGGAAATTAAGAGGTTCGCAGGTGCAACATTCAAAAAGGTGCGGACCCGCAGGTTAGCCAACCAAGATGTGCGGACATACCTGCAGGTTCTCCGTTCAGAAGGTGCGGACCCCAGTTTCACTCTCTCCAATGCATAAAAGCGCATGCACGTGGGAATATTCATGAATGGTTCATGGTATTAGTCTGACAGTTTTTGATCCTATGGTTTTGGTCAGTGGTATTGCATCTAAAAATATTGATCCAAGGTATTGGGTTCATTGTATTGTGTTATTATGGTTTTGGATCATGGTTTGAATATCGGCTTGCCTATCAAAAGGGGAAGAAGATCATTTGGAAGGTAGACTTATGGATTGAATACCTTAAGGTGATCTAGATCTGAAATACTTGTGATCGGTTGGTGAGTGATAGCTAGATCTAAATTAAGGAGATTTCTGTAAATTGTTGATAAGTCACAATCTCATTGGCGCATGATCAGATCTGTTGATCGGACTGACTGTGGCACATTGGAGGACTGTTAATTTAGCCCTAATCAGAGGTCTACAGGTGATCCACAGTTCAGGTGTGGAAGTATGCAGTGCAGTAGAAGGCGTAGGTGCGGAGGTACAGAGTGCAATAGAAGGCACAGGTGCAGATACCCGCATATCAGCAGAAGGTTCAGGTGCAGAGGTACGCAGTGTAGCAGAAGGCATAGGTGCGGACACTCACATATCAACAGAAGGTGCAGGTGCGGAGGGACGCAGAGTTGCAGAAGGCGCAGGTGTCGATACCCGCATATGTCTAGCAGTGAAGTCGCGGACCCTTCTGCAGGGTTTTGGGTACATAATTGATGTCTGGTTACTGGTATTGAGTTCTAATAACATCATGATTATGGTTGAATGGATCAAGTTCTTAATGACTAGATAACTCACATATTATCCTTGTATATGTATTGGTGTTTGGGTGATTTAGAAGATTGATTGATTATGTGCTTCAATGATGTTAATGGGTCTAGTATGAAAATTAGATGAAACGTGGCCTTTCAGATGATGTGTTGTGCTTCAGGTGTATCCAGTATGAAAATTAATGAAGCGTGGTACCCGAAGGAGAGAAGATTGTAGGCCAGCGCCTATGTACTAGTATCTTAGCTAGTACAAGAGCAAAGGGGGTGGTAGTTCCCTTGAAATATTTGGAGCATTGTAGCAAGTAGCAGCCTGCGTACCAGTAAATGGATCGGCTAGTACAAGAATTATGGGGGTTGTAGCTCTCTGCAGGTAGAAGCCTGCATACTGGTATAATACTGCACCAGTATAGAAATATTGTAAAAGGATTTTCTTATTAAGAAGAAGATTGAGATGGCTTGCAGCAGGTGGTTTTCACCCACATTGGGTTTCCACCTTATATCACGATGTTCATGTGTGTGGCTTATGTGTGATGATCTGTTCTATTTTACTCCACCTATTTACTGTTAATATGGTTGATAATGTTTTAATGCACTCATTAAGGATCAACTAACTGAATCATAAGAATTTGTGGAAGTAGCATATATGAATCTGAATACGGAAATGAAAAAGTTTTATTGATGTGATAATACTGATTCACCCCCCCCTCTCAGTATTATTTCCAACAATTGGTATCAGAAGCAGGTTCTTTTGTAGAAGCTTGATCGCTTGAAGGAGATCCTTGGAACAATGGGAAAGAAGCTTAAGAAGAAAGCACATAAGCAGAAGAAGACATCTCAGAAGAAATATGACTGTGGGAGAGTCGATTGGGGATTAGGTGTAAGAAGCTCTTAAGATTCATAATCATATTCAGAATCATTTCAAAATGAAGATGAACTATCAGGTATGAATTTTCTATCCTTTGATCTTCCAGCTATCTATCCATTTGGAAAAGATGAAAGTGATAGAGAAACAACTGAATTTTCTCTTATGGGTGAACAAGAAAGATATCAAATAGAGGCAGAATTTAAAAGGCTGACAGACAAAATTAGAGATCAACAAGATCTATTGAAAAAAAGGGAATATGACTCCAAAGAAGAAGCTACCAAACTAAAAACCCAACTAGAGTTATTCAAGGTCAAATATGAAAAGTTGCTAAAAGGCCAACTAGAGGAAGGAAACAAGGTAAGGAAGTTATTCAAGGACAAATTTCAAAAGTTGCAGGATGAAGTAACATCATTAAGAGATGAAGTCAATGAAAGAAGCACAACCATCAAGAAACTCGGAGATAGACCCAGTTACTATGAAAGTCTTGAAGCCACGATCCGCTCGCTAAAAGAAGATCTTGAAGAATCAAAGAAGCAGAATAAAGATCTACTCCAAGCTATTGAAAAACAAGAAAACGAAGTCATCAGTTTAAAATATCAGCTGGAATGTGCCTTCAAAATTCGTCAAATGCAGCAGGATGTGAATAAATAACAAGAAAATGAGATTCTCAATCTAAGATGTCAGTTGGAAGATAAAAGAAAATCCGAAGAGAACGTGAAAAAGTAGTATCTTGAAAAGGAAGAACAACTTCAGGTTGAGGTAAATATCTTGAAAGGTAAATTAGAAGATAAGGATAAACTATTATGATTTCAAGATAGTACTAAAGTCTTGGATGATATTCTTAATAGTCAAATGTCTCCTACTATCAAAACTGGTCTTGGTTTTCATGAATCTATTGAAGGTGAATCTAGTTCACAAAGTAAGACAAGGGACTCAACTGCAAAATCTGAAATGCTCAAAAAGGAGATGAAAGGTCAATCTTGTCATCAACCAAGGAAAGAAATTCTTCAAAGAAAATCTTTTACTCCTCCTATGAATAATGTTGAATGTTATGTATGTCATAATCTTGGACATGTTGCAGCCAGACGTAGAAGAAGGTTTCAAGACCATCATGCCGAAAGATCATCACATTCAAGGTACTTTAATGGATATTGCTTTGCTTGCAATATGTTTGGTCACAGAGCTTTTGATTGCTATAGAAGAAATATGAGAGATGTAAGATGTTACACATGTAACAAGGTTGGACATATAGCTAAGGAATGTAGGAACAAAGTATGGACACCATACCAAAAGGAGAAAACATCATCATCACACTTGAAGATGTGGAAGAAGAAAGAAGTACAGTCAGAAAGAGGTGGCACAGCACAACATACAGACATAACAGAATCAGAGGGAGCTGGAAGTGTAAAACTTCAGTGTCTTAAATCTCATACGCAAGTTTCTTAAAGAGAAGTCACATATATACGTGAGTTGGTTATGGAATAGTCGTGTATATGATTGTTTGAGGAAAGACAGTAGGGACAGGTTCAAGAAAAGGATCAGTTATGATTTGGTTTATTTGCGTTATTTGATAATGGTTACAATTTGCTAATGATATGTGGAAATGACTTGATGGTTAGAAGTGTTTTGTTTCTAACTTGATAATGATGAGGACTTGATTCTTCTTACTGATATGCATGATCAGAATTGACAGTAAACAAGATGGCACAAGTTTAGGGGGAGCATATGCTTTTAATGCATTGTTGGAATTATGGTTAATAGTCCTTGGTGATGATGCTTATATGGATAAATGATTCATCTTGCTATGATTTTGTTATGAGTTGTTCAGATGATTCTTGGGGTTACATAGTTGATATCTAGATCAGAGTTATGGTTGATTCTCTAATGGTGCTTACATGGTGATCTTCATATGGATAAGAAGAAGTACATAGCTTGAATTCACATCTTCTTTACTTGATGATGAGTCACTCATATGTTGTTGTCATCATATGCATAAAGATCATATATTACAGTTATGATGCGGGAACCCTGTTGTTCTTAGCACACGTATGGATGAGGATTGTTGGTTGGATACATGGATGATTATTCAAAGTTGCATTTTTGGAGATATGATGATGATGAGTTCTTACCTATATGATGATAGGTTGTTTTGTACATATGTTGATTGATGCAAATATTCCCAATTGATGATTCTTGGTCCATGCAGATCTGGATGGCTATGGTGTTTCTCACATATGATAGAATGATTTTGTATATACAGAATTCTGTTCAAAAGGATGAGTTGATACGGACATACTGCTGGTCTAGTTGCTATTGACAGATGCTATGGAGCAGATCATACAGTGTCGTTGCTGATGTTTATCATGATCTTGTTTAGGTGTTTGGTCTCTGTTATAAATTTCATGTATATCATTTCGATGTAAAGGTCATATCAAGACTCATGATGTAATAGTGTGTCTCTATCTATTATAGTCATTTGATGAAATCTCTTCAGGTCATGCAACGACCTATGTTGGTTTCCCCACTATGCCTGGGATAAATGATGTTATTCTCTTATGTTATCATATGCAAATTTTTGGTATATCACCATTATGATGGGAGATAGACGTATGTATGAGTCTTTGGTGATAGGAAGGTCATTTATGATGTATAGAGTCATGTTCTACTTTTAGAACATTTTTTTTGCAGGCCTTGCTTGCAGTCAAGGGGAGCATGAACAACATATTTCAGCAGAGCAGAGATTTCAGCATGTACTCAGAAGGAGCATGGACAGATTGGTGCACCATGGCATATACAAAGGGGGAGCTCATTCAGAGATCTCAGCAGGTACTCAGGGGGAGTACGGACAACGAAATGTATATCAAGAAAAAAGCATATCTTGGTCCGCCCTTTGCCCTTGATGTCAAAGGGGGAGAGTGAGTTGGTATTGTTGCCATCAAGTCCAAAGGGGGAGATTGTTGGCATTATGATGCATGTGTTGTACTTGATGGAAAACCAGTCATAGAAGAACATCTCACCTATATATAATTAGATGAATCTACAAGAAGAGATATCAGATGTGATAGAATACATGATAGTACAAAGGAATCAAACGATAGTCTTTCGTATGACAAGTTAGCTTTGCCATCAAGTCCAAAGGGGGAGATTGTTGGCATTATGATACAAGTGTTTTCCTTGATGGCAACTCATATAGGTGACAGATCAGAGTCCAATAGGCTAGTAGCAAAGATTGATGATCAGCCTCTCAGAATGGAAGGAAATTAAGAGGTTTGCAGGTGCAACGTTCAAAAAGGTGCGGGCCCGCAGGATAACCGACCAAGATGTGCGGACATACCCGCAGGTTCTTCGTTCAGAAGGTGCGGACCCCAGTTTCACTCTCTCCAATGCATAAAAGCACATGCACGTGGGAACATTCATTAATGGTTCATGGTATTAGTCCGACAGTTTTTGATCCTATGGTTTTGGTCCGTGGTATTGCATCTAAACATATTGATCCAAGGTATTGAGTTCATTGTATTGTGTTATTATGGTTTTGGATCATGGTTTGAATATGGGCTTGCCTATAAAAAGGGGAAGAAGATCATTTGGAAGGTGGAATTATGGATTAAATATCTTAAGGTGATCTAGATTTGAAATACTTGTGATCGGTTGGTGAGTGATAGCCAGATCTAAATTAAAGAGATTTCTGTAAACTGTTGATAAGTCGCAATCTCATTGGCGCATGATCAGATATGTTGATCGGATTGACTGTGGCACATTGGAGGACTGTTAATTTAGCCCTAATCCGAGGTCCGCAGGCGATCCAGAGTTCAGGTGCGGAGGTACGCAGTGCAGTAGAAGGCGCAGGTGTAGAGGTACGCAGCGCAACAGAAGGCAAAGGTGCGGATACCCGCATATCAGCAGAAGGTTCAGGTGCAGAGGTACGTAGTGCAGTAGAAGGCACAGGTGCGGATACCCGCATATCAACAGAAGGTGCAGGTGTGGAGGGACGCAGAGCTGCAGAAGGCGCAGGTGCGGATACCCGCATATGTCTAGCAATGAAGTCGCGGACCCTTCTGCAGGGTTTCGGGTACATAATTGATGTTTGGTTACTGGTATTGAGTTCTGATAACATCACGATTATGGTTGAATGGATCAAGTTCTTAATGACTAGATAACTCACATATTATCCTTGCATATGTATTGGTGTTTGGGTGATTTAGAAGATTGATTGATTATGTGCTTCAATGATGTTAATGGGTCTAGTATGAAAATTGGATGAAACGTGGCCTTTCAGATGATGTGTTGTGCTTCAGGTGTATCCAGTATGAAAATTAATGAAGGGTGGTACCTGAAGGAGAGAATATTGTAGGCCAGCGCCTACGTTCTAGTATCTTAGCTAGTACAAGAGCAAAGGGGGTGTTAGTTCCCTTGAAATATTTGGAGCTTTGTAGCAGGTAGCAGCCTGCGTACTAGTAAATGGATCAGCTAGTACAAGAATTATGGGGGTTGTAGCTCTCTGCAGGTAGAATCCTGCATACTAGTATAAGACTACACCATTATATAAATATTGTAAAAGGATTTTCTTATTAAGAAGAATATTGAGATGACTTGCAGCAGGTGGTTTTAACCCACATTGGGTTTCCACCTTATATCATGGTGTTCATGTGTGTGGCTTATGTGTGATGATCTGTTCTATTTTACTGCACCTGTTTACTGTTAATATGGTTGATAATGTTCTAATGCACTCATTAACGATCAACTAACTGAATTATAAGAAGTTGTGGAAGTAGCATATATGAATCTGAATATGGAAATGAAAAAGTTTTATTGATGTGATAATACTGATTCACCCCCCCTCTCAGTATTATTTCCAACACTGCAGTACGCACCAGCCATCCTTTCACCCATCCTTGTGGCTGTGTTCAAAGAATACATCCACAAGTTCTTGGAGTTCTATCTGGATGATTGGACTGTATTTGGATTAGTTAAGCACCATGTAGCAAGCTTACGCTTGATGTTGGATACTTGTCGCCGACACCAAATTGCGTTGAACCTTAAGAAGTGCACATTCCTCATTCCCTTTGGAAACCTGCTAGGACATGTGGTCTGCAAACAAGGACTGATTGTGGACCCTGCGAATATTGTCTTTATTCTAAATTTGGAAGCACCACGAAGTGTTAAACAACTGCGTGCTACCTTAGGACACACCGGATACTATAGGAATTTCATCAAAAGTTATGCCCAAATAACAACGTCGATGGAGAAGCTATTGAAAAGGGATGTTACATATTATTGGAATGATGATTGCATGAAGAGTTTGGATGTCCTGAAGGGGAAACTGGCCTCCGCTCCAATCCTGGTCTTCCCAGAATGGGATGTGGAATTTCATGTACATGTTGATGCATCATGTATTGCTCTGGGAGTTGTACTCACACAGGAGGGCACGGAAGGCGGGGATCACCCGATCGCATTTGCAAATCAGAGATTGTCCAAAGCAAAAATGAACTATTCCACCATCGAGCGCGAGGGGTTAGCGATGGTGTACGCACTCCAAAAATACCAACACTATTTACTCGGAGTACATTTCAAGATCTATACCGACCATTCCGTGTTGAATTACCTGGTGAATAAGCCTGTGTTGGGCGTGTTCATATGCATATGGCTCTTACTATTCCAAGAATATGATTTTGAGGTCATACTCAAGCTGGGATGCCTGAACGGAGGACTAGATCACTTGTCACGAATTGATACAGGCGAGGAACTCACGAATTTGGAGGAGGGACTAACGGATGCATATCTCTTTGCAGTGCGCATCACGGATGGACACTTAAAATATATAATCCATTTTCTAATAATAGGGACTACACCGAAGGAATACTCGTCCAACAGAAAAAGGAATTGGTGGTGCGTGCAGTAGACTTTTCTGTCATTGCGGGGCACCTATACAAAATGGGAAATGATGATATATTACGAAGATACGTAATTGAATTTGAACGAGGTCAGATCCTCATATAAGTACATAGGGGCGAGCAGGAGGACACTATACAGGACGCGTGACTGCACAAAATATTCTTCGCATAGGATTATGGTGGCCAACTCTGCACCAAGGTTCGAAAGCGCACTGTAAGGCCTGCGATATATATCAAAGGATTGGGAAACCATCACGAAGGGATGAGATGCCATTAAATCCACAAATGAGACTGCAGTCATTTGAAAAATGGGCAATCGAATTTGTGGGACCAATCAAACCTTAGGGAAAGACAAGCACATGCTACATCATTACCGCAACAAAGTACCTGACACGATGGGCGGAAGCACAGCCGGTCAAAGACTACACAGTCGCTACAGCTGTGAAGTTTTTGTTTGAAAACGTGTTGACACAATTTGGCTGTCTGAAAATCTTAATGAGTGATCGTAGAACACATTTCCTGAATGAAAGCATCAGCGCACTCACAGAAGAGTTCCAGGTGTATCATCAGAAAATTACACCGTACCACCCACAAGCTAATGGGACAGTAGAGGCATTCAACAAAACACTAGACACTACACTGACCAAAGTGTGCAATGCACAAGGAAATTACTAGAACCTGCATGTACCTATCGTACTATGGGCTTACTTGACAACGTGCAAGAAACTAATGGGACAGACACCTTTCCGGTTAGTCTATGGCACGGAAGCTATCATCCCAATGAAATACATTGTACCTAGTTTGTGAATAGCAGTGCTCACAGGCATGATGGACCGTGAAGCTCTAGAAGAAAGGATCATGCAATTAGAAGAACTCGAGGAATAATGGTTTCTGGCTAGATTTCATCACCAGGTACAAAAGCAATGCAAAAAGGCTTGGCACGACCGCCATATCAAGTTTCGAACCTTCAAGGTAAACAACTTAGTGCTGCTATATGACAGTAAGTTTGAAAATTTTCCGGGAAAATTCAGAATGCACTGGGTGGGACCATACGTGGTTAAGGAGGTTACAGACAGAGGCACAGTCCATCTAGTCAAACTAAATGGAGAACCCTTCCCAAGCAAAGTAAATGGCGGTCACTTGAAGCCCTACATGGGTGGGCCGGCTATCTGACTAATCAGCCAAAGCACAGTCTTTGTAAACCGAGGAACCGAACAAGGGCACGAGACTATCAACATATGTAGTAGATGTCAGTGCAGAGGTGAGGACACAATTCAGACACAAAGGGTTCAGAAGCAAGAATGAAGCAGGTTCAGCAGGTAGCAATGCAGCACACTGTAGACATTCAGGCCATTTAGGACCAGCTGGAGGGACTCTACGCCAAGATCGCGCACTGACAAAGTGACTCGAGGGCGAGCCATGATGTTTGTGTTGGGGGCCTGTTAGGCATGGAATCCCCCCAAAGCATGTTTTGGGGCTCAAATCCCAAGTTTTGGTCAAATAATGTTGTAAGACTACACAAATTGTGGGAGCGGAGGCTAAATGTATGTTGAGTCATAGGGTTGTCCACCCTAAGTTTTGTAATGTAATGTAATGTCATGTCGGCCTATCCATGGTCCGTGGACCATGGGATTATATAAATAGAGCGAGGCTCTAAGTTGTAAGAATAATTAGAGGTAGAGGAATAAATGGATTGAGGTAATGATCTAGTAGTGGATAGAGAATAAGTCTAAGTGTATTGGGTCGTAGTAGTAGGAAGAGGCTCTGCAGCTGAGTGCACAAATGCCTAGTAGAGTCCATAGCTGAGTGCGCTGACCCCTACAACTAAGTGCACAGGGTGAAGTTGAGTCTGTAACTCATGAAGAAGAAGAATAAAGAGAAGTTTGATTCTAAATATTTTGTATCTGTTTTTGTATCATTTTCTATGCGTTTATGTTGTTGTTTTTATCGCGCACATTTATATGAATATTGAACATTGTTAAGTATAATTAGGCTCATACAGATAAGTTAAGTAATCAGATAATCTCAAGTTAATAGTAAGGAAATTGGGTAATAACAGGATCATGCCTCAAACATGGTTGCGCGAAGGCAGCATTGCAGGCTGTGAGGTACTGATAGGTGCGCATAGTAGCGTGCGTGCAAGGTCCAACAAGGGACCACCCAAAAACCATCAGACATCTCTAGGGTGTGGAAACCTAGTTCTATCACCCTCCCATACTACTTCAGGTGAGACCTCAGTCCGTGCTCCGCGGACTAGTGCCGAAAGGACCAATAGTATAGGGATTTGTTTAGCTAAATCATCTCTAAACCTGGGTCAAGCCCCTACAAGCCAACAAAAACCTATGTCCAAGAAAAGATTTTCCAAAGAGAGGAGGATAGACTTGAGTTACAAAAGGAAACCACCAAAATAGAGATAAAAATTATAAAGGAAATTTTTTTCCAAGAAAATATCTAGGATGTGTGGGGGAAGGAAAAAGAAGGTAAGAGGAATATTATTATGGTAGGGTATGAAGATGGAATGTTTCCAATAGGAGAGCATCATCGGGCTATCAAGAGATATAGAGAGAAGTGGAAAGAAGACTTAGAGGCCCATAGTGCTAAGAAGGACCAATGGAAAAGAGAAATGAAAGAAGAATTATATAAATCCTCCAATTTATAGAGACATGTGTATAACTTTGACATTGAGAAGATATATCTTGGCTTACTAGTGGAGTAGGCACTCAGTTGCAAGGCAACATCTCCTATCTCGACATGTATTTATAAGAAAATTATCTTATGCTTCAGAGGAAAGTATTGATAATTAGTAATCCTTATGAGATAAATTCTCCAAATACCTTCTTAGAGGCCCATTACAAGAGCAAGAACAAAGAAAATAACTTTTTATGCAAATTGTATTAGCATAATATTTTCTTACATCACAATTTAGAATGGAATTATAACCATTTTGTGGGGGATATAAAATTGAGGGCCTTTGTATCACACTTGAACAATCATCTTGACTAGATAATTGTTCACAAAGTAGTTTAGAACAACTACAACTATAACCTATTCATCATGGGGGAGTACTACAAATAGAAGGTTGTTATTATCACACACTTTAACTTGGTTAAATCCCTCAACATGAAAAGTTCATGGTTCACAATAGGTGAGAATCTATCAATCACTACAAGACAAAGATAAATATATTAGCTAAAATAGTGGTAGAGGGATGTTCTCATAGGTGGAAATAGGCAAAAAAAGATATGTGTTGAAAAGATCCATTCAATCCTAACAACCTTGAAATGGCCTTAGAAATAGTGCATGGGTATATTAAGAGCACAAATAGATGTGTGAATGAATAGATAGGCATCAAATTCTACTACCCCATGATTTGGTTACTAGCCCCAATATATCGAGGTGATTTTAACATGAGCAAGGAAGAGGAGGCTCATTGCTAGAGGTAAATCAACAGGATAAAGGGTTATTTCTTTGCCCGTGTTGTAGGGGAGGTTGAATACGACATCAACAACCTCCATGGGGTCTAATATAACTTTGATTTAGATATATTGTCTTATTGCATGAGGACATTCAACACTTTCAATTCGAGGAGATGATGGGCATCCTATCAACATCCATTCACCACCTTTTTTAATACCTTTTCCCCATCCTCATAACATCCCATAAATAATTTTGCTCACAATGATGCATTTTTAACCAAGGTGCAATATTTCTCTAATTGTGCCATTTTTAATGCTTGATCTTATTTATTAAGGAGAGAATCTACCTTTTATGTTAATTAATGAAAATTCATGAGAAATACTACATAAAGTCTCATATAAGCACTCCTAGAGGCATCAACGAAATATTTAGAATATTTTGGTTTCCACAACACCTCGCATTGCAATACCTTTATGTTGTTGCAATGCCTTTATGTTGTTACAACACTAGTAGCTTACATTTCTACAACACCTATAGCACATTATTGTTGCAACACTACCAGTGTGTCATTGCAACACCTTCGTGTTGTAGCAACACCATAATGATGTTGAAACGATTTTGAAGTACTGATGTTGCAACACATTCAAAGTACTAATGTTGCAACACCTTAGCATGGTAATTGTTGAAAGCCACTCTTGCAACACACTCATGATGTTGCAACGTATCAAAAGTATTGATGCTACAACACATTGGCACATTGATCATTGGAAGCGATTGTTACAATTCCTTATCTACAATGTTGCAACTCTACATAAAGTTGTAATAGCATAGTGCAAGTCAAATACCATGTGTACAACTATCGTTATCAATTTCCTAGCAAGAGGATCGACCACTTGATCATCCAACAAAATAAATGACAAGGGTGGTTGGTTGTCTATAATGGATAATCCTAACAACCATTTTGACCCAACTGCTTTCCTGATGTGGTGGTTGAGTGAGTCAATAGATGTATGATCTTTCAATATTTTAGAAATGTTGTAAAAAAGAGGGAGCAACATGAGAATCTGATATTCTTATGGATGTCCTCTAATTCTATGATCAAATTAAGAAATTGAAGCATTATATAATATCCTACTCTACTTGAGCTAGTAGAGAACAATTGTAGTTAAATTTGGTTGACGTTAGTGCAAAGATATCACTATTTCATGTTCCACTTATGTTTTATGCATCAATGTGTTGATAGTATATGCATTCTGCTACACACTTAACCAGTGCCTCGTCTGAGGTAGAACCCCCTCCTTAATTAGGCACTTCATCTATTTTAGTTAGTGTAGTTTCTATTTTCATCCATAGCTCAGTTGATTTGATTATTCATTGTATTTCCTAATTGTTGATGTTGTTGCAACTCATTAAGAATTTTACTCACTTTCTTACTTATTAATGTTGTTGCAACTCATTAAGAAACTTACTCAATTTATTACTTATTAATGTAGTTGCAACTCATCAAGTGATTTACTTTATTTCCTAATGTTATTTGTTGATTCAATTAAATAGTGATTTACTATGTTTTCCAAATTCTGTAGAATTAGCTTTGATCCAACATATTGAATTAGGTTTAATGTATTATAGTTTGTCAACATCTTGATATCTCATCATTTCATGAGCATTCTTGTTACGGAGTTTAGGATTAGGCAAACTACTTGATCAAGTCATCAATTTCCTTCCATGTTAAGTTTGTTTACTTTTTCAAATAAGAGTGGTTTACCTTTATGTCAATGTTTTTAAATTTCAGAAAGAGAGATTTACTTCCCTACCATGTGTGTTTACTTTCTATCAAGTGTGAATTGCCTTTTTGAAAGAATTTTGTAGTTAATATTTCAATTCTTGCAAGTGTGCAAGTGTCACAGATCAATTCTTGCAAGTGTGTAAGTGTGACATTTCAATTCCTACAAGTGTGAACCTTTTAATTCTTACAAGTGTGATTTTGCTTGGTGACTTGTAAAAGAACATTACATCGAACTTTGTTATATTTATTTAGTACTACAACCTGATTAGCACTTAACGTAGTGCATTCGCATATATGGTGCATGATAGTTCACAACTTCCATGTGAATACTAGATTGAAAATTAAATGTATAATTTCTCATTTATCTACTAAATGATTAGGATGTAATTGAAAAACCTGACAATGGTCCCTTACCCTAGGCATGCTCTAAGATCTAGGGTTTAACCTCTCCTTTATCATTATTGTTGAGACCCTATATATGGATGACTCAAATTTTTTTATTATTAACATATATTCTTTTAAAGGACTAGGGATTGACATATCTATCCAAAAAGGGTGCCCCTTAGCCCTAGCTTGGTATGTGTTAATGGATGAAGTTATTGGTTACCAATTCAACTCTATTTTAAACTTTGGAAAACTAGTCTTAATAATTTCATTTCTTGATGAAGATGCAAGGTAACTAGTTAACGGCTATTTTGTTGAAGAATTATTCTAAGTCATCTTTGAGGACCAAAATCTAAGACTCAAAATATAGAATTTATAGACACCTTATACTTAAGTTTAGGATTCGACAACTAGTGGGTGAAAACACTTTTAATGTTATGGATAGATACAAGGGCTTATGTTAACCTAGATGGCCTCCTAAAATTGGTCATGGTTTTAACTAGGGAAGAGGTTGAATTTCTAGGGATACCATTTTCCTTCCATGTCTCTCCCAAGTACCTCTATTAAGTGGATGTGAAACAAGTGAAGTAAAAGATAAAGGATCATGAAAACTTAATTACAGTGGAAAATTTCCATACTTTCACAAAATCCTAGTAGTGATACATGTTTATTACTTATATCACTAGGTCTCGTATTATGCATCTTATACACACCTAGAAAAGGCCCCCATAAATTTTATTTAGGCCAAATATGATAAAGGGAAAGCATTTTTCCAAGTCAATTGAGAGCTCTATTGTAATCTAAGAAACATTGATGACCTAGTGTTATTCAAACCAAGATTCAACCACAAATGTTGTGTGAAAAATGGGTGGCTTAATGTAAGGAAGGAAAGGAAGCTAGGAAGTTCCTTCTAAGGCATGGAATTCAACAAGGATTGGCACATGAGTACGCATGACAAGGGAGCTCTCTATAAAATAGTAAGTGCACTACTCATGTTAGTATTATGGGTAATTTTGTTATTAAATCATTTGGAAGGCTTGGGAGACCACAAAATGTAATAGCCCTGGGTTAAAATTTCATGTAATAAAAGTTAACAAAGAAAAAATAAGACCAAGGTTGTGGGACACATATTCCAACTTGAATATTGGGAAAAAAACCCTAGTGGGTGTTCATTTCGATTATTATGGCTAAAGTGTTATAGACATTTTTGGGCACTGAAACCCCAAATCATACATGTCCATAAACCGAGGGTTTCTAAGTCCCTAAAAGTGTTGCTTCACACCCTAAAGGAACAAGGTCAGCTGATTACATCATCTCCCAGAAGTTCTCCACCGAAACCTGCTCAGAACTGATCAAAACTGGACCATACATACTATCCAGTGCAGAGGGTGTGATGCATCCCACCTTCTTAGAGTAAAAAGTGTGATGCATACTAGAAAGACCTTATATAGGGTGTGATGGGCGAGAGTAGACAAATGGTAGAGATAGTTTGCAAGGTGGATGATCATGGAATCTTCCAGAAACTTCTCCTATGACACTTGCCTCTCTGAATTTGGCCAGGGATGAGTAAGAGATCATCAATATCCAAGTGGAATCAAGGACTATCAAAAAGAGGACATTAATAAAAATCCCAGAAGCTGACTCACCCCCTTGCAATCATCTATATATGGATCCCTCATCACAGAGATCCAGAGGCTGGAATCTTGTATCTTGTAAGGAAGTGTTGTTGGTTTCCTGGTGCAACATCATAGTGTTGGGTGATTCTAAGATTTCATGAGGTGAAGAAGGGATTCATGCTGAAGAGGACTATGCTGGGTCAGAACAATTGGTTGCAATCCTCTTGCTTACTGATATTAATAAGCTATTCAAGTTTTCCTCCACATTCTGTATGTTGATGATTATGCATTTGTGTGGTCAATATAAAATCTCATCCTGTATTGTTTATGATTGTAGATCTATGTTCTTGATAGTATTATGTTGCTTTGAATCCCAGTGCTCTTTGAGCGGGTAGACAAATGAAGAGCAGCAAGATCTATCAGAAGGAGAGGAACAAGCAAAGAACAAGCGCAAGACTGAGTTGGTGTCCTTGTTCCCCCCTATCTACTTCTATGGGTGGGTTTTTGTTGTTTCTAAGGTGTTTGGGACTAGCAGCTCTGAGGGACACTAGATTTCCCGATAGCAAAATGGTGACCCACTGGGGAGCAAATAGAATTGTTTCCTTGTCTATATTGTTTGTTTTATAAAATTAACAGACGGAGCCTGAAGTCAAGCAACTAGCCTCGACTGCATTTGCTATGAGTGCAATGTGCTTCAGTCTATCTCTGGGTTTTTGTTATAAACTGAACAATTGATTTGCAAACATTCTAATTGCCCTGGTGGTGGCTCTAGTAACCTCATTAGATCAACCCCTGTGATTTATATTTACTAAACATCACTTGCTCGACCTAAATCCCTAAACTAAGCTGCAAACTATGACCAAGAACCAAGTTGAAATCTCGTCCCTAGACCATCGCACCTTCTCTTCTTGGGAATCTGGATGCATCACACCTCCCGTGTGCAGTAGGTGCGCTGCATCGCACTTTCCCTGTGTTACAGGTGTGCTGATCAGACAAGACCTCTTCTGATTCTAGATTTTGGTTTTTTGTTCACTCTCTTCAGCTTTATTCAGAAGTTTTGTTGCCTGTGATCAGTATACCACTGTGGAAACCCCCTTCCTTTCCATCATTCTGCCTCCATTGTGTAAATAACTGTAAAATTTTTTGTGTATTGTGCACCATTTTCAGTTCTCTTTTACAAAGAAGTAGTGTAATCGAACTATCGTTTCTTGATTTGGAAGTGTCGCAAGTGTCGTTTTCAGTCATAGAAAAGAATCCTATAGTTCTTGATGGTCGATTATAATGTTACTCTTGTATTTGATTTTAATTAGTATTTTTTCAAGTGTCGAAAACAATTTTCAATTCGAAATCACAAAGTGTCACCATTATCTTCCTTTCGTATTTTGAAGAAAAATTGTTAGTACTGTCACTTTGAAAAGATAATTCAGATTTGTACTTAACATTCTTCTTGTCATTCACACATTAAGAAGGCTGAAAACAAATACATGCATGTGCATTTGCATTTAGACTACTTTTTGGTTTGATTTAGGACAGTGCATCTAGTGTGTGCTCTGTGCTCTATGTTGAAAGAATCTTATTTCTCTTTCCTTAGTAGCTAGGATTTTCATCGCAAAAAGAAGATTAAACGATTGTTTATCATCTTAGATTGCATTTTAGGAATTATATATCTACATCACGCGGTGAACCTAAAAGGAAAATTTCTTAAGCAAGATCAACTGTAAAATAAATTCAAAGAACATAAAAAATGCTTTGGAAGATTGACTGTCGTACCGTAAAAAGTATTCTGCAGTTTTGCCGATTGGTTTGGTAATCCCTCTGTCTAGATTTCCAGAGTAGTCTCTTTCATTCCTTTTCAGACTCCTTAAAGGAAAAGTTCCATCTGAGCACTTGTCACTTCAAGCTCATTAAAGATCGAAGGCGAATAGAGTCATCTTTTGTTTTTTCTCGACTCTTAAAAATTGAAAAAACAAGTTGTGTCAAAGCGTCTAAAATTTATTTTAATCGGAGTAATATCACTATTCCCGCGTTGGTCTTAGGTTGAGAAAAATGGAGTCCACCAACCAAGGATTTCCCCTTGGAGGGAATCCTAGTCCTTTCTCCTCTTGGGGAGATGTTGGTGCACCTCATATGGCCACATTGTCACTTCCAGGATTGAAAAATGGCTTGCCAATATGGCTCTTCTCTACCTTTGTCATTCAGAACACCATGATTCCTGAACAATCAATTCAACAACTAAATGATACTAGAGTTACCCCCAACCTTCTACTTCGTCCATTTCTCCCTCTCCTCCTTCGTCTTTGCTTGATGAAGCTGGTAAAGCTGAAAATCAAGTAACTAAGAAGGAGAAAAAGGGGAAGGAGAAGAAAGAAAAGAAGAAGAAGGAGCCAAAGGAAAAAAGGGGCAACCGTGCGTTGTCTAGCGAAAATCCACACACTGCACCATCCAAGCCTAAATCTCCATGTGTCATTTGCAAAGGAGACCACTATCATCGAGATTGTCCTTGCATCCCTCAGATCTTAAGGGATTGGTCTCCTCATTTGCACAATCCGGTGTCATCAACCTCTGATCATGTTGAAATTACACCATCAACTAGTGAAATTGAAGTATCTAGACAGAAAAGAAAATATAAATTTCCTTGTAAACTGTGTGAAGGCAATCACGTCATCCATCGTTGTCCTTTCCTAGATGAAGCTAAAAGAGTTTTGGATAACCGTCCTACTTCACCGCTGCGGCTTCCTCCTGGATACAAAAAACTCTTTCCGAGTCCATCACTAGTTGAGAATCCGACTGACACACCATTGTGGTCAATCGAAGTGTCTATCATTGAAGATAAACCCTCTGAATCCACACCAGATGAAATTCAAAAGGTCGAGGTGGCAGTTGACCCGGTCTTGCCTTCAGAAGGTCCATCTTCAGATGATACAGTCACCAAAGAGAATAAGAACGACACCGTTCAAATTCTTTTCGTAAACACAGACTCCGATGAACAAGGGGGCAATCTACTCGTTCCTTTACCACAGGAAGGAATTTCGTCAGAGTCATATCCGGCCGTCTATTCAGTCCCACCTCCAAGAAACCTAGTCGTTTCCTTCGATTGGAATCTACTAGGCAAACCCCGTTTACCGACTAGTGTACCATTCTGAATCATTGTACAAGCTTACATAATGGTCATGGTCGGTACCATCATAGATGAAGGGGCTTCTGTGAGTATTCATTCCTCAACTGCTTGGAAAGCGCTTGGTTCACCATCACTTATGCCTGAGATGAGAAATCTGACAGGCTTTGACAAAGGAACCAGTCGACCGTTAGGGATCCTTCCTAATGTGCCTATAACGTTGAGAAGGAAAACCGTTTATATAAACGTAATGGTAGTCCAAGGTCCTCTAGATTATAATATACTCCTTGGGCGTGACTATATTTATTGCATGGGAGCCATTGTCTCCTCACTCTTTCGAGTAATGTGTTTTCCGCATGAAGACAGAATGGTCCAGCTCGTAGACCAGCTTTCGTTCCCCGGCTCACACATGGAAAATAGTCAAACCATCCCTGAATGGTCTTTTCATGCAAGGAATGTCTCATAAATCTCCAGTCCGTCCACCTGAAGAACGCGAGTAATTCAGGAGGACATGACTGAAACCCAAGGGGCATGCACCCTGGCCTGTTCCAGCAGGAAAACTCTACGTATAGAGTAGGTTTCTGTGAAGGATATATGGCTAGTCCAATACTCGTCCGTATAGGAAGAGGGAATTAGACCGGAATAAGATACCTCCGTTAGAAGGTAGACCTTTCCTGATAGAACAAATTTTTTGTCAGCAAATTGAAGGGTAATCTAGAAACTATACTTCGTTATGCCTGGGGGCATGCAAACCTTTTGCAAGCAAGTGAAAAGCGACCAGCATAACTCTAACTGTAGTTCCACTTACTTCAACTACTTAAGTTTGGGTGAGTGGTCGAATCAACCATTCGCCTTCACAGGGGCCAAATGGCACCAGCGAAGTAAAGCAAAAATTTTCCTACCTCACCTTAGGAGTTAACTAACCCCTAGGACAGTAGTTGGTCATTCCTAGC
Organism: Pinus taeda; assembly: GCA_000404065.3. Taxonomy (NCBI): domain Eukaryota; kingdom Viridiplantae; phylum Streptophyta; class Pinopsida; order Pinales; family Pinaceae; genus Pinus; species Pinus taeda. The sequence goes on along the minus strand of APFE030440258.1, from coordinate 20,397 downwards.
TTGCATGTGAAAGGATGCAAAGCAAAGCTTCAAAAGGTGCAAGCTCCATAAAAAATGGAATCTATCGATGAGATGACCTTATTATATGACTGGCATGAGCAGTTTTTATGTGAAGTTCAAGCTCGTTAAAAATTAAACCTAAGTAATGAGAAAATGCTCCCCCCAGAGTTTAAGCTCATTAAAAAATGAACCAATTTCTAGTAAATAACCATTGTGAATGCATTATCATCAGCTTTTGAGCCCTGGTCGTGTTCTCATCATCACCTCCACTCTGTTTTAGCCAATCATAGGCCTCCATTTGATTGTTTACCCTTTTGAGGAACATCTACAATGAGTGAGTCTGTTAGCCATCTTTGTGACACTACCATGATTGGAAAATTCCAAACCTTACCTGGAATCAGCTGCTATCCGAAATTATCACTCGTTCCTCAAAAAACGAGTCTCCTTTAAGCTCTTTTCATCTAACGCGTAAAAAATGAAAATATTGTCGAGCAATTGGCCTCTCCAACTTGTTAAAGTTACCGAAAGTGCTATCCCTCCTGTAGATTTTAATCTTTTTAGACCTGAGGGATTATTACACAAAAAGATTGAGCGCTTGTCTTGTTCGGCTCATTAAAACTATCAAAAATTCATCCCTTTCATATTATTTTATACTTTTTTCAGACTTAAGGGATTATATGAAAAAAAAGGATTATTGGAGTTTCCTTTCCATCCCTTTTCAGACTCTCTAAAATTGAAAAAGGACCGAGTTATCAATGTCTTTAAACTCGTTAAAATCAATAGCGACAAACTTGTCCAAATGGACGAGAACAAGTTTCACTGTCGTTAGGCTCGTTAAAACATAGCGACAGGTTCGCCCGAAGGGTGAATTATGGAACAAGCATATGTTATCCTCCTTAAGCTTGATAAAAATAAAGAGGTACTGGTCAGAAATGACTGGGGAAAATTGGGAAGAAAACTTGAAGAAACTTTATTGGTAGCAAGTTGCTCTTGAACATGACACTTTCACTCCACGTCCGAGTCGGGTTGGGTTATTCCATTCACCGGTCATATCACCATTGGTCCATCGTACCATCCATCTTTGGGGTTAACGCTACCAATCCTTTTCAGTGTCGCCGGTATGTTCAAGAGAAGTCGCTCAGAGAATTCACCTGTGTCTCATCCGCTGCAATACATTCACGCTCCATCCTTTCATGACCGTCACACTGAACCCTGTATCATCAAATCATTTTCACCTCCAAAATAATTTGCTCTGTTCCGTGTCATAGATGTGGGATTCATTAAGGCCCTCCTACGACGGGTTGCTTCTTGTTGACATCAGCTCATTATCCAAGAAGTCGACCTAGGAACAACCATTTCAGTACTTTGAATCTTGCATGCCTCAATGGCAAGTTTCTCACTTTCAGCGACAAGTTTACATCAATGGCCTTCGACCGAGAGATTTTGCGTGGTGTTCGACGCCAAGTCCCATTTTCACACCACGCAAATTGTACTGTAGTACCTTGAGGGTCATCATCATTAACGGTGATTCCTCTCACGCTTGTTAATAGCTTACATTATTGGCTAATAATCACACGATGTATTTCCATGTTCGACTCCAGAACATCTTTCACATGGATCGACTTGTACTCCAAGTGAAGATTGAACGAGTTTCAAGACCCCGGTTCTAGTTTCATCCATCCAGGCTACAATATATTCAGGAATATAAAAACATCAAATGTACATCATTGTCGAACAGATGATCATCCGAATCAAAGGATGATGACTCCATCTGAATCATCAGTCTACTACACAAACGGTTTTCTATCCTATGTACATGAAAATGAATTTATAAAGTTGAGCATGGGAATGCCCACCTCAGCTAGATCATGAAAAGTATTATGAAGATAATGTATTGTATTGTATCTTATTACAGGTCGCCTTCCAGCTCGAAAAAGCTTCGGATCCTCATGGTAAAGCATTTCACCCGACATCAAAAGGTTAACGACCTCATGCTTTAGGGGGAAACTATTATAGGCATTTTTGGGCATTGCAACCCCAATCATACATGTCCATAAACCAAGGGCTTCTAAGTCCCTAAAATTGTTGCTTCGCACCCTAAAGGAACAAGGTTAGCTGATTACATCATCTCCCAGAAGTTCTCCATAGAAAATTGCTCAAAACTGGTCAAAACTGGACCATACAGACTGCCCAGTGCAGAGGGTGTGATGCATCCCACCTGCTTAGAGTAAAAATTGCGATGCATACTGGAAAGCCCTTCTATAGGGTGCGATGGGCAAGAGTAGACAAATGGCAGAGACAGTTTGCAAGGTGGATGATCATGGAATCTTCCAAAAACTTCTCTTGTAACACTTGCCTCTCTGAATTCACCTAGGGATGAGTAAAAGATCATCAATCTCCAGGTGGAATCAAGAACTATCAGAGAGAGGACACTAATCAAAATCCCAAAAGCTGACTCACCCCCTTGCAATCATCTATATATGGATCCCTCATCACAGAGATCCAGAGGCTGGAATCTTGTATCTAGTAAGGAAGTGTTGTTGGTTTCCTGGTGCAACATCATAGTGTTGGTTATCTAAGCTTTTCATGAGGTGAAGAAGGGATTTCATGCTGAGAGGACGATGTTGGGTCAGAATAATTGGTTGTAATCCTTTTTCTATTCTTGATATTAATAAAGCTATTCAAGTTTTCCTCCACATTCTTGTATGTTTGATGATATATGCATTTGTGTGGTCAATATATATTTGGTCTTGTATTGTTTATGATTGTAGATCTCTGTTCTTCAATAGTATTATGTTGCTTTCATCCCACAGGTGCTCTTTGAAGCTGGGTAGATGAAGGAGGAGCAGCAAAGATCTATCAGAAGGGAGAGGAACCAAGCAAGGAACCAAGCGCAAGACTGAGGTTGGTGTCATTTGTTCCCCTCTTATCTACTTCTCATAAAGGAAAGTGAAAGTGGTTTTAGTTTGTTTGTTTCTAAGATAGCTACCAGTCTTAGTGGGACTAGCAGCTCCATCAGGAAATCTAGTGTCCACTCGGAGCTGCTAGTCCCACTAAGACTGGTAGCTATCTTAGAAACAAACAAACTAAAACCACTTTCGCTTTCCTTTATGAGAAGTAGATAAGAGGGGAACAAAGGACACCAACCTCAGTCTTGCACTTGGTTCCTTGATTGGTTCCTCTCCCTTCTGATAGATCTTTGCCGCTCCTCCTTCATCTACCCAGCTTCAAAGAGCACCTGTGGGATCAAAGCAACATAATACTATCGAAGAACAGAGATCTACAATCATAAACAATACAGGACCAAATATATATTGACCACACAAATGCATATATCATCAAACATACAAGAATGTGAAGGAAAACTTGAATAGCTTTATTAATATCAAGAATAGCAAAGAGGATTACAACCAATTGACCTAGCATCGTCCTATCAGCATGAAAGCCCTTCTTCACCTCATGAAAAGCTCAGATCACCCAACACTATGATGTTGCACCAGGAAACCAACAGCACTTCCTTACAAGATACAAGATTCCAGCCTCTGTATCTCTGTAATGAGGGATCCAAATATAGATGATTGCATGGGGGTGAGTCAGCTGTTGGGATTTTGATTAGTGTCCTCTCTCTAATAGTTCTTGATTCCATTTGGAGATTGATGATCTCTTACTCATCCCTGGGTGAATTCAGAGAGGCAAGTGTCACAGGAGAAGTTTCTGGAAGATTCCATGATCATCCACCTTTCAAACTCTCTGACATTTGTCTGCTCTCGCCCCTCGCACCCTACAAAGGGGCTTTCCAGTATGCATTGCACTTTTTATTCTGAGCAGGTGGGATGCATTGCGCCCTCTGCATTGGGCAGTCTGTATGGTCCAGTTTTGACCAGTTCTGAGCAGTTTTCTGTGGAGAACTTCTAGGAGATGATGTAATCAGCTGACCTTGTTCCTTTAGGGTGTGAAGAAACACTTTTAGGGACTTAGAAGCCCTTGGTTTATAGACATGTATGATTGGGGTTGCAGTGCCCAAAATTGTCTATAACATAAAGGAAATTGGCAAAGGCAATGGAAAAGGATTTGAAAAAGAAAAGTGTCATTAATTGGAATTTTATTTATGAAAATAAAGGAAATTAGGAGAAAAGGAAGGTGAAAGGTCACTAGTTACATGTGAGGAGTAAATTGAAGGAAAATAATGGAAAATGAAGAAATTAGAAGCCTCATTAATAAAAAGGCTTCTGAGGATTAGTTCACAAGATTTTTGTTAGTGCAATTTTGGAAGTAGTATTAGAGAGGAGGAGAGCACCAAGATGAGAAGGAAAGCAAACAAGAAAAGGAAGGACAAGGAAAGCAAAGGAAAGAAATGATCAAGCAAGGAAAATTTGGATCAAGCAACTTCATCAGGCTTACTTGTAGGTAACAGGTTGCATATATGATTTCCTAGTTGGTTTTGACATGCATGGCATCTGCATGTTGGTATTTGGTTCTTTTGTTGTCATAGCATGGATTTTAGTAGTTTTCAATAGTGGATTTTAACCTAGCCTTGCCATTTGCAGGTAGCCATGGTGTAATGAGACTTGTCTCAGTTTGAGATTTGGATTTTCGGAAGATTTTAGATCCGAGTGAGGTGGTATCAGGAAAATTTGAAAAGGCCCAGGAATCCCTTGACCGTAATGTCGGGATACATGGTAAAGCCTGATGATGGAGACAGGAAAATTCCTCAAGGTATTGGAGAATAAATTCTAAGGAATCCAAGCTCATTTTAGTTTTGTGATCTCGACATCAGTTTATGACAAGTCATCGTATGGTGAGGGTGGAGGTGGTTTAACCTCTAGACTCCCTTGGTTTTTGATGGATTGGTTTATCCCATGAGATCCCACATTCATGCTTGGAGTATGGCACGTGGGTGATTGGCTGAAGAAATATTTGGTTTAGCTAATATATGGTCGGGTGGTACGTGGAAGTCCAAAACCTGGTTGGATTTTGCCTATGTTTAATAAGAGATAAGTTTCTCTTACTTTTGATGAGTAAATGCACTTATTATTATGTAGCTTTAATGGTTGGTTGTTCTCTCGTTGTTATTTATCTGGTTATATGTTGGTTCTAAGCATGGTTATCTGACATTTCTTAGTCCTCACTCTTTACATGTTTTACTTCTAACTAAATGAATAATGAATGCAAGAACTAATTAATGTTATGAAATCTAATGTGAGAAGGCAGAGATCCTTCTTATTAAACCTTAGACAAGTCTTCAGATTTGTATGTTCATACTTGCATTCATGACCTATAGGTTGCATGTTCATCATGTGTTTTACGAAATGAATGTCATGTTTTGTCTTGGTTAGGTCAATTCCTTGATCAAGTTTTGTGTTATAAGCTTTGTCTTGGTGTCATTTATTGTCTCAAAAGGTCTCATCAAGTTTTATGCATTGGTTTGGAGACTAGCCCTGAAAAAGTGGCTTAAATCTCATAGTCTCTAACATAGAACTAGATGAAAAACACTGCAGTCTCTCCCTTGCAGGCATTGTGGCAGTGACTAGAGGGTTCGAGTCGCATGCATATAGGAGTGATTGGGTGTTTAATTCAATGAAAGGATAGGTTAACTCATGGGTTGGGCACCTGGAGTGGTTGATCATCTCCTAGGGGTCCTGTAGCACCTGAGGGAGGTCTATAAGGTCTTGTTTTGTGGAATTCATTTCCTTAAGGTCATGATATAGGAGTTTTAGTCTTATCATAGTTACCTTCAGCTCATGGTTACCCTAAGCAAGCCAGTGAAAGTGGGTAAATGTGGGAGGAGGCGGTTACAGGGTGGTATCAGAGCATGGTTCCGAAACACTTGGATGGGATGGGCTAGACACATGTTGTTATGCACACATTGTCATGGTTACGGTTAGCGTGCATGAGGTCATTGGTATGTTATGACACTAACATTTTGTTGAGATAGAGCAAGGTTGTAGCATTAGAATTTGGGGTAAGAGCAGATCGTCATACAGGTATTATATGTTTGGCATGTAGGTATGTTGGTTAATGATTGTTATAAGAATTATAGTTTTGTACATGTCTTTCATTCTATGGTTGTTTCGGTCATATGTATGATAGATGTTAGTTAATCAGTGTGATCATATGTACCTATGTCAGTTAGTCATGAAGGATAGTAACATGTTGTTATATGCATTGTGGTTGTATGCATTATTCTTATGGTCATTGTCCTTAGGCTCTTAATGTTATATGTATCATGCTAATTTGGATTGGGATATACAGATGGTTAGGGTTATGACATTCAGGTATGAACCAATATTATTGTGATGTTTTTTCATAATAATCTAGACTGAATATGAATATGTGGTTGTTATGCATGAATGGAAATTGTTTATGAGTTTATGATGTGAACAGCTTAGCTAGTTACTTTTATGGATATCATGACCTTAATTATGATTGGGATGATAGGTTGTGAAGTTATATCATGCCAATCTTGATTGATTGTGCAGACAAGATAGCCTCCCATAAGATATATTGAGGTATGAGTTTGATTGTGTCGTCTGTTCAAGTGTTTGATTATGTCACCTATTTGGTATGTGTTTGCTTATGTCGTCTACTTGGTGCTTGAATTCTCGATTATGTCATCTATTTGGTGTTTGAGTGTTTGGTGTCTATTATGTCATCTATATATTGGTTGAATGTTTGACTAGTTGCATGATATGAGTTTGTATCTATAAGATTGCATGAAGGAATGATCTTGTTTGAGATGTTTACACTAACACATATGTGTCGAGAAAAATTGATATGTATTAAGTGTAAGTAGGTGATAGTTGTAGCATTATGTATTATGACTGATGAATTTGAGTTGATTGTGGATTATGACATGGTTGTTAGACTTGACAAAGGTTGATTTCAAATTAATAGATATGATGTCTTGATATTTGGAACATGTGGCTAACATGTGTGTTCAGTTACAAGGTAGCTTGCTTGACACAACAAGGTAAGAGAATTGGTATATTGTTATATTTATTTATACATTGATAGTTATGTGTTTATGGCAGTATGATACAGGGAAATGCATGGAAAAGAGACTTCCATGAAATCTTGGAGAAGTCTCAAGTTGAGCTTTCCTTTGGAAGTTTTTGGAAGCCATATGGATTGAGTCATGGTGTTTGTTACTATTCTTGTGCTTTTGGCATTTTGTGATTTGTTTTGCTTGATTGAGGCTTTGTTTATGTCTATTGTATGGCCATACCACTTTGTTTATGGTGTCATATTGCTATTGGTTTCATGGGTTTCTTCTTGGTTGATTTTGGTTCTTGCCTTTTATGTTTTTAGGGTCTTGGGGATTGGTTGGGGAAAGAGGAAAGTTAGTTGAGCTGGGGGAGAGTTGATTAAATTCCAACATGTACTATAAGACCCAAATGAAGCTCGGTGCATGTATAAGGGCAGATGAAGGAAAAAGTATGATGGTGGGTTGGATTGGTGGGGTCCATTGGGGCAAATGGATGGTGGCAGGACAACCATGAGAAAGGTAATAGGAAACGTAAGGTAAATGAATTTGAGGTGTCAAATTCCTTGGCTATGTTGGGAACTATTATTCTCAATGTTGTGCATATATTGCACGAACAAAGGGAGTTCTCTTAACCTAGACCTTATGATATTTGGTCATTATTTGGTGAACATGATTATTCTAATGTGTATATATGTATGTATGTATGTCATTATCTGACAGGGTCATCAGAGATAATGATTGTTTTATGTTGATGTTTATATGTGTATATGTGTGTATGTATTTCATTACTTGACAAGGTCATCAAGGATCATTCTTGTGGACAAATGATTGTTTATGTGAATGAATGGCATGAAGAATTTTGTGGAATCAAGTGGACATAGTAGCCCGGACAAATATTTGAGGTTAGTATTATGTGGATATGAATTGATATTACGTGTTTATATTATGCATATGTTTATGTTATAGCAAGTAATGTTGAAGTATACATTAGCGGAATGAAAGCAGTGCAACATGAAACATGTCGGGGCAAGCATGGATAGTGGAAAGACACTAGAAGTAAGGTTCCCTGGTAGAGACAGTGTGGTTTCCAAATATGTAATGCTATTGTTGTGTATCTATTGTACATGATGTACCTATGGTCTTGTGTGCATATTGCATATATAGTGTTTTGTGCCTGTTGCATATGCAATACTGTGTACGTATAATGTTGCGTGCGTGTTGCATATATGGTATTGTGTACATATGGTGTTGTGTACGTGTTGTATATGCAATGATATGTACCTATGGTGTTATGTATGTGTTTTATATATGGTACTATGTACATATGGTGTTGTGTAAGGTTGTATATGCAGTGATATGTACCTATGGTGTTGTGTATGTGTTGCATATGTGGTGCTATGTACATATGATGTTGTGTATGTGTTGTATATGCGGTGCTATATACATATGGTGTTGTGTACATGTTGTATATGCAGTGTTGCGTACATATGGTGTCATGGGCATGTTGGATATGTGGTGTTGTGTACATATGGTGTCGAGGGCATGTGGATATGCAGTGTTATGTACATATGGTGTTGTGTGCATGTTGTACATGTGTTGTTGTGTGCATGTTGTACATGTGTTGTTGTGTGCATATTTTGTTGTTTACATGTTGTACATGTGGCACTATGTGCATGTGGTGTTGTGTACACATTGTGCAGGTGGTGTTGTGTACATTGGGTGTTGTGTACATGTTTTGCAGGTGGCTTTGTGTACATGTGGTATTGTGTATGCGTCGTACATGTTGTGTTGTGTATATTTGCTATGGTGCTATAGGTATTGTGTAGTCATTGTATCACGACATGTGTATTCATGGTATTATACAATGGGTAGGTATATGTATTATGTTGTACATCGGGTGTAGGTGTATGTTTCGTGTTGTACACGGGTGTAGGTGTATGTGTATGTGTTGTGTTGCATATTGTTTATGTGTATGTGTTGTATAATGTGATGGGACAGGTCGGTATGGGACTGCCTGGGCCCTTGTTGTTTCTATTGAGGGTTGAGGCGTTTAGTCTCGGGATACCCTTGTTGCTATTGAGGGGTGAGGTGGTTTAGTCTCGGGATAACCTTGTTTCTATTGAGGGTTGAGGCGGTTTAGTCTCCAGATATCCTTGTTTTTGTTATTGAAGGACGAGGTGGTTCAGTGTCTGAATTCCCTTGTTGCTTAAAGAGAAGGCACTGGTTCTTGCCAAGTTTCACAACCAATTTAGTGTGTGTACGAAAAGGATAAAGAACAAGAGCAGAAGAAAAATAATCATTTTAAAGATAAGTATCCGTATTTTATTTCAATTTTATATTTTCATGTGATCTATGATTTTGATTTATGATGGTTACGTTTTGAGATAACTGGATATGATATGTTTATACATGATGATTTGATCAAAGAGCTAGTTTGACTTGTTGTGACAGGAAGAAAAAAGAATTGCAATCGTACCTTACTAACGGGCCACCAATGAGGTATGATTTGAATTAGTTTCAAATCATTTTATTCTAATGGAAATTATGTGCTTAGTACATGAAGTAATGAAATTCTCAGTTGGGTTGGTTGGAAATTGCTACGAGAATTAGTAGCAGTAGCAAAAGGATTTGGAATAGGCAGCAGTATGTTGGTAAAGCACTTCAGGAGCAGGGCCATTTTGGGACACTAGTACCCAATAGTGTCCATTGATTTCCATGATCATGTTATGACCGATATGATGGTTTTGAGGCTTCACATGCAAGTAAACCTTTCCAATGGATGGATCGCCTAAGATAGGGGGTGTCGAGGAACTTGGTAGGTGAGTGACTACACAAAAGGGGGTGTCCCGATTTCCCAAAGCACTATGTAGCAGAGAAGGGAAGGTCGCGGATGGATTTTTTTTGGTCATTATCATTGCTAGATGGAACCAGATGCACATTTGGAGTGTGCCCTAGGATAATGAGTTGGTAAATGTTCACTGAGAGGACAAGTGGCACAATATTGTAGCGCTAGACATTGGATGCAGGTTTGACTTTGGCAATAGATTATGTAATTCCTGGGAAGGGGGTGAATCATGGTATTACTTTGAGGGTGGAGTTGTGAGCCTCTAGAATCCCTTGTTGCAGATGTAGGCATCATATCCCTTTATTTTCTGGATGAGCAAATGTGCATATGTGTATATGTGTATATTATTGTAAATAGTGTATCGAGATGGATTTATAAAGCTCCATAGATAGTATGGTTATTTTCTGGTTGGAGAAAATATGCATGAGTGTATATCTAGCTAGTATTGTAAATACCATAATGAGTTGTGTTGTAAAGATCTAGTAAGTGGTATGTTAGTTTTGTTTTCAGCAGGTTACGCATTGTAAATATTGCAACGAACTAAGGCATAAAGCTCCATGGGCATTATATTTTTCTTTTGAATTGCCTTTCTGGTTGTAGGTGTCATTAAACACTGAGGACGATGTTCCCCTGAGTGGGAGGGGTCTGTAATAGCCCTGGGTTAAAATTGCATGTAATAAAAGTTAATAAAGGAAAAATAAGACCAAGGTCATGGGACACGTAGTCCAAGATGAATGATAGCAAAACCTTCCTAGTGGGTGTTCATTTCGGTTATGATGGCTAAAGGCAATGACAAAGGCTTTGAAAAGGCAAAGTGTCATTAATTGGCATTTTATTTATGAAAATAAAGGAAATTATAAGAAAAAGAAGGTGAAAGGTCACAAGTTGCATGTGAGGAGGAAATTGAAGGAAAATAATGGAAAATGAAGAAACTAGAGGCCTCATGGAGAGAGAGGGAGAGAGAGAGAGAGTGATCCACCTTAACTCCTTAAGTCAAATAAATAAATGTGTCTTTCTATGTGTGTGCAAGCCCAATGGGTTAACTTAAGTGGTTGAATGTCATGAATTAGAAGCAAGAGGCCACGGGTTCAAGTCCTTGGACTAGTTACCTCTGTGGATAATATTGGGCCTCACTTGATAACCCCACTAGGTTAGGTTGTCAAAACTACAGCCTCCCAATTAAGAATATTTATTAGAAAATAGTTTGGGTAATTACGATTAATTGTGTCAATACTACCCACTCCAATGTTTTGATCTTACATATGGTTAGAATTAATCATGTTACTTCAATCCACCTTAATTAAAATCCCTTAATAACAAACATGAGATGGGTTGAATATACATTCCCTTGTAAGCTTTTGAAGACTAAATGAACCGTTGAGGATTCTTGAAGGAGATGCATGAATGAGAAGGTGTGTGTACAATGATGTTGGGAGGGCTAGGGAAGGAGCCCTCCAAACAAATGGATTTTAATTTTTTACAATGAGGACATTTGGAGCTCGTGATAGGGAAGCAGAGCTCTTTGGATTAGGTTCTCATTTAGGGATATTATAGCCAAGATTGACAATTTCATCTACTTTTAAATTGTGCTCCCTCAATACATGATAACATTGAGTATTAGAGATTAGACAATTGTGCTCCCTCAATACATGATAACATTAAGTTTTAGAGAAGGCTCGTAATATTTTTGATAATATAAGCTAACTTGAAATCATTGGGCAGACAATGATTTAAAATTTTGGATATGATGGGAAGAGAGTCTCTAATCACATTAATCTTTTGAATTTTTAAATATAAAGCTCATTTTATTTCCTAATAGAAAATAAGCTTCAGTGACATTGTTGGTTTCCTCTTCCAATCCCCAAACAAATTTGTATCCCTAATTATTCTCAAGGTGAATAATCACCCCACCCACCCACTTTACCCACCCTACCCCACCCGAGATAATTTTGATTTTTCAAATTAATAAAGCATTTACTTTTCAATTTCTATTAGCTATGAACTTTGTACATCCCAACAACCATGGCAACAAGTTCACAATTGACTTTTATTATTTCCTCTTTAATTTTTCAATATTTTTATTTGATAGCAAGTCTTATGTAATAATTTTCATTTTTCAAATTAAATTAAATGCTTATGTTTATTTGTTTCAGTTTTCATTGGCTACATACCTTGAGTTGCAACAAGTTCATAGTTGAATTATATTATATTATTTCTTCTTAGGTTTTTCATGATTTTTATTTGATACCAAGTCTTGTGTGATAAAAAAAAAAAGATTAAATTAAACGCTTAATGTTATTTGTTTTACTTTTGTTATTAGCATATTTTGAGATGACATTATTAGGTTTCATAGTCCTAAAAACGGAACATTTAATTTTGATTTTAAAGAATATTAAAAAATAGCAGAGTCTAATTAATAGATAAAATGGTCTTTTCTCTTTAATTTGGTGATGCAATTTCATGCGAGATTGTAATTTCTTGTTGTTAAAATTGCATTTTTGAATGTATAAATAGATTCAGTGCCCTGAACAACTCTTGAGACACTTGAACTTTGCAAATTAAATAACTTAAACTTATGACTCTTAAAAATCTTTATGGGATTTTCACAAAATTGACTAGGAAAAATGTCTAGAAAAATGATCACTTTGTCTATTAATTAGACTACGCTTTAAAAAATATATAACAAAATATGTAATATTTGATATATTATTTTTTTATTAATAGGAATCTCATACAAATTTATCCTCTATAATTATTGTAATAGTTGGTATATTGTTAAATGGATTTAGGCTTTGCTCTACAAATTTTAGGGTTTCTTCTACATAATTATTTATGCTTGACTTCGCAAGAAGGGGATCTACCTCCTCCTTTAGCCATATTGTTTCAAGAGTTCATAATGATTTTGGATCTATTGGTATTCCCCTTCAATATCCTCATCTTTTCATACTTTTCATAGAGCGGTTGGGAAAAGTGGGGTTTTTGGTTTCACAGCAAACCCTCCACTGGATGCATCGTGACAAGCTAGAAATCCAAGGCATTTCCTACCAAAAGTGGTGCAAGATCCAAAAGATGAGGTTATATCTAGTGAGATCAGAGAATATATCCAATATATGAAGAATCATGCTCTGATCTACAAATTTATTGGATTATGGTCATTCAAAAAATCCCTTATTGAGTTTCTAGGGCTAAATAGAATTGAAGCTAAGAGCCAAAGGTTTCTTCGCAATCATTTTCTCCAACTTGGAAGATGGATCGTGGGTTTTTGAAGGAGGGGTATATTTTTTCAAAAATGCAAGGCTCTTCATACAATTTTGGGAGTAGTATAACCTAAAGAAGGAATATTTTCGTATTGCCCTATAATGGATCTATCTCTTTTCTCTTCTCAAGGAATATTAGGAGGAAATCCTTGAAGGTATTAGCAATGTCATTCCCAACTTTGACAAAGTATCAAAGGCTACTAAGAAACGGAGGTACACATTATGCTCGAATTTGTGTTTACATGAATATCTCCCAACATCTTCTAGCCTCTATAGATATTTATTATGAGGATAATGTTTGGCAACAATCTCTATTATGAACATGTCCCCTTTAGATCCAGACATTTTCATGAATACGAGCATCTTATTAGGGACTATTTGATGAATACTAAGGAATTTTCTGAAGCACGCCCTTCTCAAAAAAGATGATTCAGAAAAGGTCCCTCAAAGAAGAGGAAATTTGATTCCTCAAGGTACTTCAAATCCTGACTAAATCCCCAGATCTAGAAATAGGATTGAGTCTCTCTCCTCTTCGAAGGAGTCTCCAAAGCAATGAATCCCATAAACCTTTATTGAATCCTACAAAGCCCATGTAAAAGTCTCTTGAAGAACACCAACAAAATCCAACACTATATAAAATGATTAGCTCCTCTTCAGAAGAAATTGAAGAAGAAGCCCCTACGAAAAGATATGGATTTGGATGATCCATGATTGATTGCCCTTATATAAAAATGACATGTAAAAGATGTGAATGCCATATTAGCTCATCAGGCTAGGATTTTGTATAACGCCTATCTTTGAAGCAAGGAAAGAAACCAACTAAACGCAAGTTCTTCACAATTTGGTCTTGTGGTTCAAACAAAGGATTTCAAAGTGGTCTTTAGGAAAGACAAAGAAGCCAAAAATCGAGGTTGCAAGAACAATAAGGCACTAATCCAAGAAAATGACAAATAATTAGTCAACTCATGGAAAATCATGCCAATGTTAGAGGCATTTCCCCCCTTGAAATCTTGAATCCTCGAGTTTCTATGTAGTCATGATTATGATTATTGTAGTAGGAAACTTATTAGTTTTAAGAATCTCATGGATTTTAGTCCTCTTTTATAAATTCAAAATATGTAACTTTTTCTAATTAATAAAAAGATCCTTTTACCCCACCAAAAAAATATTTGATATATTTTTTCTTTGATTGATAAAAAATTGTACAAATTTATTCTCCATAACTATTGCATTTAATATTATAATAATAACTTTCCACATCCTTAAGAATAATAATGGTTATTTAGTATCCATAACTATTGCATTTAATATTATAATAATAACTTTCCACATCCTTAAGAATAATAATGGTTATTTAGTATCCATAATTAATTAGTATCTCATATTTATGTTTTTATACATATTTACAATTTCGATGTTTACTTTGAAGAATATTTATATTTAAGTTTATTGCTATATATAATGAGATGTTTTTATCTTTCTATTAATTTTAGAAAGCTAGGTCTAACTATTTGACCTTTTTAAAATTTGAAAATATAATTTTAAATAAAATTGTGACCTTTTACTATTTAAAATAAATTTTTGAATATGTAATAAATTCAACCCTTTAAAAACTTTAAATACATATAATTTAAATTATATTTATAGTATTTATTTCCCCCTATATTTAAAATTAAAAAAACCTTCATATACGTTTTTAAGAAATAAATATTTAATTTATTTTAATAAAATTAATAAAAATAATATTTTTAAATTTATTTTATGGAAAATATTTTAATGAAAAAACACTCTTAACCGACTGCAAATACCTAAATGAAAATTTTTCCTTGTAATTATTCTCCTCGTCAAGTAATGATTTTTTCCTTATAATTATTTCCTCCTCAATCAAATATCTTGTGTGTAGAATAACTCTCACTCTTCTAAATAATTACTTTATCTATAGTAAATTTGGACTTTTTCAATATATAATTAAATAATTTATAATCAAATTATATAAAATTTATTAAATTAATTAAATATTTTTAACAATTCTTAAGTTTATTTAAATCAATTTCACTAAGCAATTTTTTATCAATTTCAGATTTATGTTATTATTACTTTGTTATTTAACAGTAAACTTTGTTAGTTTAACATAATATTAAGAGGGTATAAGTTGCAATACTTTTTAATGAATAAATGTGACATAATAATTAACAAAGTCTACCACATGGTATGAGGGAAATTGAGTAACTTTTACCTAAATTATTATTATGTGAATTGAGTTTTTTTATTATATTATTGTAATGCTAATGGAAACAAAAAGAAATTCATGGAAATACACCTTCATCTTTCTTGGTGATTCTATTCCTGCACCTTTCCTGATGATTCTATTCCTACTAAGACAATGTGTCCTTCATGCCCCTAACTTTTATTGGATATATATTAATATTCAACCATGCCCATTAATGTTATTGTATCTTACATGATATAAATTTTATGCAAACATATTAGAGTGTCATAATATATTAAAAAACAATAATCAAGTACGTGGTCAATTCACCATAGTTTAAAATAATAATAATAATAATTAAGTGCATGGCAACCTCACCACTTTTATCATCCCCATCAAACTAAAGTGGGGCCTCTAACCTGCATGTCACTCACTCAACAAGTATTTGTGCATGTGCATTAATTACACTCTAGATGGAGTCGCTCTCACAATAGCATAGGAATCACCTCCCTCTTCATCTCAATTGATCAAACTCCACTCTAGTCTCTAACACATATTTAACAAGATTTTACTCCTTTGCAATCAATTGAATGACACATTCCCTTATGTGTATCATAAATTCCTCTAACTTTTAATAACATAAACAACAACTCAATCATATTTCATTAGGATAGAATAATACCATATTTCACTATAGATTGGTATGCCTAGCAATCCTTTATAGCATTACTAATAAGAGTTGTTTGAACTTTTATTACTTTGGAAAAAGCCCTCACATCCAGTCCCACTTTGTTGACCATGCACTTGCAAGCCTTTGCTTGCCTTTCACTATTAAAATGTGTAAGTGATGGCTCTATGAGTCAATATATTGCTAGTGCCCTTGACAAATTTGACTCAAATAATCTTATATTTTGCTTTCCCTATTTCCTAGTCCAATGACTTATTTGTTTAAAAATTGATCACTAACAAAATGCATTGATTGTTCTCTCAGTGAAAATTATAAATCCCTAAATATACTCTACAAACTAAGATTTTTGTGTGTTTAAGGAGAGAATAAATTACAATACCCATTGATCTTGGCCTTTTAGTTTTTTATGCTTTCACTCTCCTTCCTAGATTATTGAGCACATAATGATGAAGAAGATTTCTCACAATTATCTTAAAAAAAATTATGTGATTTCACATTGGCGTTATTGTATTGTACATTTCCATAATTGTGTTTATGCTTTTTGAAAGAATAGTTTAGAGAGTTGGTCAAATATGAGCAATGGTGCGAACTCATTGACATTTTTATTAGAGTTATTAAAGACCTAGTTGGTCACTAGTTGACTTTGCATTAAATGTTCTTATTTATTCTGGGATGCATCACTAATTGCATTTTTCAAACCAAAGTCGATATAAATCATTCACTTATACTAATGTGACTTCTACTTGATGATATAATAATGTTGTTACTCATGAGACTTCCAGTTGATGATATAATAATGTTGTTACTCATGTGACTTCCATTAAAACGATAGTGTTCCCATCAATAAATGCATTCACTCTATATATACATAATTATGAAATTACATAATTATTCAATTTCATAAGATTATTTTTTTCAAAAAATAATTTTAAAAAAATATATAAATAATTTTACATTAAAAACACTATAAAAATATATATATATATATATATATATATAATATATATTATTATATATATATATATATATATATATAATATAATTAATTTAATTTTAATTTTTAATGTAAATAAATCAAATAAAATATAATACATATTTTATATATATATAAAATTCACTCCATTTTTATTCAAATACCTTGATTAAATCTTAAATGTTGATTAAAGAACATGCGATTATGGTCCAAAATAACCCTAAATAATGCAAATGAAATTTTTAGATTTTAATCTCATTTTTAGGAATTGAATAAAGTTTTTATTAAGTGTGGAATTTGTGTATATAATGGTGGGGGATATTAAATATAGATATTAAATATGTAAAATAAATTTAATATTTTATTATTTATTTTTGTATTATTTTTAATAATAACTATGCATATGGTTAATTTTAAGTGTTTTTTTAGTAATTTTTTGTTTTGAGAATTAAGAAAAATATAAATATGTTTTGGGTTTAGGTTACACTTTTAACAATATCATTAAAGCATGTGTCTTGTATCAAGGATTAAGGTAAATTTTGAATCTGAGAATTTAGGAGGTGTTTGTTTTGAGTGATTTCTTAAATATAATTCAACATTTATATTTGGGGTCTCTTTCTTGAAATACAATGCTAAGTCATATTTTCAAGTAGATTTATCAGTTGTATCGTTCTATCCCCAAGAAAAAAATGTCTCAATGTTTTCACATCAAACAACTATAAAGTTGATCACATGGTTAATTTGGGATCAAGGCTAAATAAAAGTAAACTTTGGGGGCAGGGGAAAAATGGGTATGTCCCGCTTAATGGTTAATTACGAGACTCAGAAATCAAAGTGGAGGAATAATTCCTCATGGTTTAAAGTAACATTTTGATTCTTTGTAAATTTTGGTCTTTGTTCAGCCAATATCAGTGAATGTACAAGTGGAGTAGTTTAGATATTGTAGCATTTTGTTCAAAATCTTCAAGCTAGAATTATGTAGATGGTCGTTGATGCATATTTCATTCCAACCATATCCATTGGTTTCAACTTGCTTATGTAAATCATGTATCTAAACTGAGCTTTAACTTAGTGCCTTTTAATATAATTGTTTTTTTAGTTTTTTTTTTGTAAATTAAGACATTCCATTAATAAAAAAATAGGTTTACATGGATTTACATAGATTCCTAGAGTGGCATTGAGGATACATCCTAACTTCATCAAATTACACTACTCGACCAAACCAACAGAGTCTCGAATCCCATTACAATATTAAGACTCATACCCCATATTACATTAGAGCTAGGGCCATAATTGGCCTAAACCACTACCCAATGAACCCATATAGTGATAAAAACCATAGTACCCAATTATAAATGGCATTGGTAGTTTTCCATCCACATAGGTTTTACCTAAAAAAGAAGCATATAACCATACAAAATTTCACTACCCATTCATAATAGGATCAGACCAAGGTAACACATTCAAGGCTAAAGTGTCACAACCAGCGATAGACCATATTGTATAGGGATAAAAAAAGATGACACATACCCAACAGAGCATGCCAGAAAACACCACGCAGACCAACAAGTAATGAAGAGGCTAAAGAAGTGCCAGGTTCCCTGCATGATGAGCCAAGAACCTCCACAAAACCTTCAAACTGCACCTCCAATCACTGAGCATACCAATCATTATCAGAAGAATAAATATTTGTTGGATCCCTCTCACTTGAACTAGGAGGATCCATCAAGTCGCCCCCATCCTGTTCACATAGTATATGGATTTCTACATGTGTCAATCAAGAGTCTAATCTATCCAAGGAAAACCATTTATTCATGAGCATTCTCTTAATATCCTCCATGGATGAAAAAACATTTTACTTCTCCACCTGGTTGTCCCTCGAGACCAAGCTTAACAGAGGCTTCATTTTCCAATGAAGAGCCACAGAGTTTAAGCATTATTTATTCCTACCCTTGGTATGCCCAAGGTTAGGAACCCAAGCCAACATATCCTCCATGAGCTCCATATCAGAGAGGGATTGTTTTTCAACCACCACTTGCATATCAAGCTTTTGGATTTCCCTTCGAGTTTCCAACACAACATCATTAAGAAAGGTGGCAACCGAGTCATGTGAAAAGAGCCTAGTGCCATGTTTCCATTGTTGGACTCGACCTTCACTCCCCACCTCATCATCCTCTATCTTGGTAGCATAGTTGAGCCAAGGGCATGCTTCCAATAACTACTATGAGTGCCTCTACCTACAAAATAAAAAAATAATGGACAAGACCCACTACCAACAAGACTAGAAACTAACAGACTAAGTCATCACAAAAACTCCTAACACTTTCGCTAGACTCCACAGACGACCCGGAAATTGAGACAGAAGGATAACTACCTCACCCAAAACCCTTTCATCATTGACCATTAAACCTGAAAGCAACAACATAAAGACCAGAGAACCACTGAACATAGAGGTGCAAAACCACAATACACCAAACTCTGCTAACTAGAGTTTCTCCAACCAATGAACAAACCTAGCACTACAAAGCTCTCCAAATTCGTTACGAAATGGACTCACATTCCTTAGCTTGGGCCTTAAATTAAATCCATAGACCATTGCCCAAATACAAATTGATAACAAACCATACAATAATGATGCAAACCAGAATTGACCTTTGAAACCCATATCTTCAAGCCCTAAAATTCCAAACCCATACATGAAAAATCACCTAAAGAAAGAGACTAAGTAAAATATATAAGAAACCTAAGATTTTGTACCATGTAAGATACTAGACACCCATGACGGACCTTTTAGAGAGCAATCTCTGGGCGACTGAGCACAAAACGAGACGAACCAGGAGCGCAATGCTTTTGATATTTGCTTATGCAGACTAACATGCCAACCTATCATACTTTCGACCCCAACCACCATCCATGGCACACTAAAACTTGTTCATTCAATCATAGCAAGGAATATGAACCAAGAGTTTGAGGACTTCCCCATGACTCCTCTCCATTCATCTCAAGATGTCACTACCTCCATTCGAGCCATTTAATAGAAACCATTGTCAACTGAAAGATTGGATGCACATGCATGCAAGGGCAAGCCGCATCCTCCCTCATTTAATGCTTGTTGTGCATTATGGAGTGGCGAGCTCTACCTCCAAGCCCCCCCTTAAACCAACATTTACACCCCCATCAGGGGGAGAATAATTCTAAGGTGTATATATATATAATATCTATATATATATATATATATAATATATATATATATTATATTTAGGTTTAATTTTTTTCCTAAATTTTTGGTAGGGATTTATTGAAATGTAAGTTTTAATGTGTAGTTTTCACGATCCAGCTATTTTATTGGTTTTTCAAAGCATTGAATTCATTTATACATCCAAAAATGCAATTTAAACAACAAAAATTACAATCTATCCTTGAATTTTTGCATAAATAAA